>JAKVQU010000059.1:0-66405 GCA_030462985.1 Schwanniomyces sp. yHRVM31
CTACTCGATGACTCTTACTATCTATAAAAAAGGGGCCACGCGCTACAAACCAATTTTTTATCTTGTCACAATAATATAATTAATACGCAGTACTACAAGTTGCCATCAGTAGCCATGACTTTATTTATGAATAGTGACAATGTCTAAAAGGTATTATATGCATCGACTGGAAGAAAATTTAACACTATTTGTAAATCAGAAACGATATAAAATGTATTTACCTAAATTCATCGAATTTTAAGATAAAATTTCATAATTTTTTAAAACAATCAAGAAAAATATACTTAACGATAAATTAAAATAAAAAAAATAAAGTGATATTATCCAATGTGCACAAGCATAAATTCGTACAATAATGTATTCTCAATATATACATGAAGTGGTAATCAATTACTACTACTCCATTTATTTCGTAATTTTTGCATCCTTGTAAATATACTAGCTTTTTTGCGTTTCAATTCTGGCATTACTATTAGAGTATTACAATATGACTCGTCAATTAGAAAAAGGTCTCCTAAATACCTCTTGTTGAAAATATATGTCTCCTCTTCATTTTGGACAAGTTCAAAATTCCTCAAAAACCCTCTTTGCATAATAGCATGATGGCCTGGCATATTTACAGCAATATCCTCGGCACTTTCAGAGGAAATAGCAGTGACTCTATGATTTTCATCACTTTCTTTATTAGCTGACATTGTATTCCTATTAAATATAAGACTTCTTTGCGCTTGTGTAGCTTGGAGCACAAAAAGGTAGAAATTTGCAACTTTATGTTGAAGATTACATAATCAAATTAAAAAAAACATACGTGTTCAGGTTGGACCAACTCTAACATAAAGACTTTGTAGGTTACACACAAGATAAAATAAGATTAGTATAGTATGAGCTATCCCCTTTCATATGATGGTAAATCCAAAACTATATCGTTGAGTTCTGAAGCAGAAGGTCAATTTGATGATGTTCAACTTGAAATTGATCAACTTAATACATTGACCAGTGAGGTAATTGCAAACGGATCGGATGTTCCACCAGTGCCTAAGCCAGAAACGTTCAACAAGGATTTATCTAAGATGATCAAGAAAATGTATGAAAGCGGTGTCCAAGATTTCAAGAATGGAAAGTTTGAAAGTTCAGCAAAACAATTCACCGTAGGCATAGAGATGATCTCAAGAAGACAAAAGTTTGAATCATTCCAAGGTACATTACAAGAATTAAGCTTATTTTTAATGAGTCGATGCGATGCTAATTTAAAGACCAAAGAATACTTGAGGGCCTACAATGACGCAGACATGCTACTTGGAATGATGATGTGTTCCCCTGACAACTTCTTAAGAAGAGGTGTTTCTAACTTCTTCTTAGGAAATTATGAAGATGCAAGAGCTGACTACCAGCGTGGATTAGCATACGATGAAAACAACCAGAGGTTACTTACTGAATTAAAAATTTGTTTAGACAAGATTCTGGAAGAAAATGGTGATCCTCTTTGACTTAGACTTAAACACACCAGAGAACAAAATTTTCTGACACTCTATGTAATGTATACTATTAATTATAATGAAATTCCTTATCAGTATTAGTATCTGAAAATAATTTCTAAGTAGAAAACGATACTCGCGGATTTTTTCATAATGTAGATAAAACATTTAATTAAAGCGTACATAATATTTTATAAAGCATACATATTCTGGTACCTCTATAACAGCAATGGAGCCTGAAATAGTGGAGATTATATCAGATGATGATATCCCTAATGGTAATGATAAACCTTCGACCATAGATGGATCTAGTTCTGTTCATAATCACTATGTGGAAAGTAGCAATATGATGGGAAGGTTAAGCGGCAATTTGGAACCGAGCAATAATTTGAACGCAAGCAATAATTTCAGCAATATTACATATAGAAATGAAGAGTCATCTGAGAACATGAAAAGAAGGAAATTTGGTACTTCTAGATTGGATTCTTTAACACGTTCATTCAACCCTCCTATTTTCCCAAATGAATATAATAGCGATGAACAACACGGGAATAATATTAATAGCTTGAAGCTAATCGAACAAGATGGCTTAAATAAAAATGTAAATCAATCTACGGAAAATAATTTCCTCAATACGTCAGATGTTATGGATTCCACAGTTGAAATTATCAGTATCAGTAGTGATGATGAAGATATATCGGATTTGAGAAATAATAGTAGTAATTCTGAAGATGTACGACCTAATAAAGAAGCGAATACAAGTAATAATCTAACTGATTCAGATGATGAATTAGAAATAATTGATCCAGGAGAAGCTACACGTAATCGGAAATTTAAGGAATCATCTTTTGAAAGGAACTTTAAGAGAGACTCAATGGTTAGCCCAGGCTCTATTAATCAAAATCAAGAAAATACTCGACGGGATTTATATAACAAACCTGTTCCTGTTCCTGATATACTGACAACAGAAAATTATGCGAATGTCTTAAGTTCTCAAGTTAAGGCTAGATTTGAGTTGTATGAAAGACAAACTTCTAGGCTTCACAATAGCCTAAAAAGCTATACCCAATCAAAACATATATATACCAACTTGGTAAAATCATTTACTGCAAAGGTATCTGAACTCGCCTCTCAATGTGAGTCGTACAGAAGTAAAACAGATAACATCCTGATAGCCAGGCACGAGGCTTGTTTTAGCGCTCTTCAGAAAAAGCAGTCCGATTTACACCAAGTTAAGTTGTTATATGATCTGGCTGTGGAAGGATATAATTCTTCCTTTAATGAGCTTCAAAGAGTAACGGAGGCAGAACGAGAGTTGAGAAATAATCCTACGACGCTCCTTCCTCTAGGGAACCCAGAAGAGCGAATGAAAACCAAATTAGCTTTATTACGATTGGCAAACCGTTCTGATGAGCTGTCTCTTAGAAATACCCAAGAACCTGAACAAGAACATTCTGGCCATTTGTATTCTAGCAACTCCTATTCCAGCAATGTGTATACGCAACAGTCCGAAGAAAAGTATCTTCAGGATTTATTAAATAATATAAGGCCTGATGAAGAATATGAAGACGAATCAGACAGTACTCCTTCTGGTCTATCCATCAAGTTATTAAAGCATCAGAAAATGGGTCTTTCTTGGCTACTTAGAATGGAAAATTCTAAATCTAAAGGAGGAATCCTAGCAGATGATATGGGTCTAGGTAAAACAATACAAGCAATTGCATTAATGATGGCTAATAAATCTGAGGATCCGTACGGTAAAACTACTTTAATAATTGCACCAGTTTCATTATTACGGCAGTGGGCTGCTGAAATTGATTCAAAAGTTAGTCCATCATCAAGGATGAATGTAGCGATATTCCATGGGCAAGAAAAGAAAGGGCTTTCAACATATATGCAAATGAGGAAATTTGATGTTGTTATGACATCCTATGGTACTCTATCATCAGAATGGAAAAAACACTTCAGGGAAGTATTAGATGAATCTTCGGTAAAAAGGCTTGATAATGTTCTTCCTGATTTGGGCACTGGTGGAAGGAGCTATATCTCTCCATTTTTCTCGAAAGATGCAATATTCTACCGAATTATTCTTGACGAAGCCCAAAACATAAAAAACAAACTTTCAATAGCTTCCAAAGCTGTTGCTTGTCTTAAAGGCACTTATAGGTTTTGTTTGTCTGGTACGCCTATACAAAATAACATTGAAGAATTATTTCCTATTATTAGATTTTTGAAAATTAAGCCTTACAATAATGAATCAAAGTTTAGGAAGGATATAGCCTTGCCTTTGAAATCCAAAGGGACAGCATATGATTCAACAGATAGGGACAGTAGTATGAGGAAGCTCAGAGCAATATTAAAAGCTATCTTGTTACGTCGTAATAAGAATTCCTTAATTGATGGAAAGCCTATCTTGAGTCTTCCTTTGAAGCATATAGTTAAGGACAACGTACAGATGGATAAAAAAGAAAAAGAATATTATACTTCATTAGAAGCTGGAATTCAAATGAAGGCGAGGCGATTATTTGCGGAGAAAAGTCAAGGGGCTGCTTCAAATATTCTAACCTTATTATTGAGATTGCGTCAAGCATGTTGCCATAGTTTCTTAGTTGAATTAGGCCAGTTGAAGAAACAAGTTGTTGAAAAATACAACTCATATAATCCTCGAGACGCCACGATTTTATATCGAAGAGTAAAATCGCTTGATGATTATATTGTACGCTCACTCGAAAATCGAAGAAACCATAGTGATTCAGTAGCCAGTGACGTTTTTTCATGTCCGTTGTGTTTAGATGTTTTCTCCTATGACGAAGTCATTGTGTTTCCTTGTGGTCATTTGATTTGTAGGTACTGCGTGGATAGCTTTTTTTCAAATAATGAAATTGGTGATTCCTTAGATGACAATAGATTAGCATCTTGCTTCGAATGCAAAAAGCCGGTTAAAGAATCTGATTTGATAAATTATGAATTTTATTCTAAAGTAATGGAGGAAAAAGTTTCAGAAATCGAATTTTCAAAGTATTACGATACCCTACATGCTCCTCAAGGTACAAAGACCAACCAAAAGTTAATACAAGATTTAATAAAATTAAATAAAGGCTTCACTCCATCAGCCAAAATGATGAAATGCGTGGAATTGTTAGCTAAGATATTTTTAGAATTTCCTGGTGAAAAAGTTATTATCTTTTCACAATTTACAAGTTTATTTGATTTGATGAAGTTGGTTTTGGAAGAGAACAACATTCTGTTTTTAAGGTATGATGGAAGTATGTCAATCGAAAACAAAAATACTACAATTAAGCAATTCTATCAAGAAGACCTGAAAAAAGTACTACTTTTGTCCCTTAGAGCAGGTAATGTGGGATTAACTTTAACTTGCGCATCACATGTAATAATTATGGATCCATTCTGGAATCCTTATGTCGAGGAACAAGCAATGGATAGAGCTTATAGAATTGGACAACAGAGAGAGGTTTTTGTTCATAGAATTTTAATCGAGGGGACTGTTGAAAGCAGAATCATGGAATTACAGGAAATGAAGAAAGAAATGGTTGAGTCAGCATTAGACGAAAATAGCATGAAATCTGTCAGCAAACTAGGACAAAGAGAATTGGGATTTTTATTTGGTTTAAACGGATTAAGATAAAGTATTATTCTTATGTATTTATATACTTTTAGTATTTCTAATTTACATTTTATGCCAGGATTTATGATTTAAACTTTTTAATCTTAGCTAAATTTCTTAACCAATCTTCCTCGTTTATAATCGGCGTTTCTCTCTTATAGCATAAATTCCAAGTAAGTATGTTCTCAAAGTCAACATTATACTTTGATAAAGATTTACATAAATACAATAATTGTAAAATTATTCCCTCTTTTTGACTCAGCAGAGCAATTTCGTCTATCCCCTCTGATTCAGCGTTATCTAAAGAATCAATTTCAGGGAAATATCGTTCCAATTTATCAATTAGCAACACAGCTAAACTATTAATAAACTGAGAGATCAAAAGAGTGTCGCTTCCTTTTTCATTCTTCTTAAAAGAAATTGGTGAGGTAAAAATAGCATGATAAACTGATAAAGATGTGAAAATATGCTCTCTATATATCTCAACCAACCTCTTTAAATATGTCAATTTGTTGTAATTTATCAATGGGCTAATATTAGATATTTCGTTAACTACAAATTTAAACCTGGAGTTAAGATAAACAATTTTTAGAAATTTAGCCTTAAAATGGGCTCTCTCAGAAATATAATCCAGAAAAAAGTCCGAGTCATACTCAAGAATATCCAATTGACTTAGAATTCGGAAAATTTTTAGAATATGATTTTGTTTCAAGTTTGTACTTAGCAACTTAATTAATCCTTTCACCATTATTTTCAACTCTGACTCTATTTGATTGCTAATTATTTTGAAAAAAGCCAATCCTGGAAACCTAATCACCAACGCTTGAACCATTACTGATATTTCCAACGCTTCTTGGTAGTTACCTTGAAGTATAAATAACTTACATAATGCCGGTAACTCTAAGATATCAAGAATCTGTTCCATATTCGATAAGATGTTGTTATGGATTTCAAGTCCAGTTTTTAATCTATCATTTACGCTTACCTCAAATCTAGTTCCATTTGTACTTCTTAAATTTTCCAACGACTTAACAATGGATTGAACATCATCTGCAAATACCTCATTAAAATTATGGTTTATTTGTTTTAAGTCGCTACTAATCTCAATAATCATCTCTTGATTATCATTAGTGACAGTACCCAAATTTAAGTTAACTTGCCTCATGCTTTGATCCAATTCAGCAATTTCTTCTATAAGATTTCTACTTTTTACATCATGGTTAGAATCTTCTAGGACATTTGTAGTATACGTTTCTGTTGATAAAAATTCGTCATTAATTAAGAGATCTTGTAAATAATTTTCACATTCTCCAACCAAGTTTTTGTCAGTTTCTAACAAACTTAATAAATTACCTTCTAATCCATTCTTTAGAGTATCTAATAGAATGTCAGCCATCTCTTTGTCGTTTCTTAAATGCACCGTTACAAACTGATGCTTCTCCAAGTTGGCACCGATCAAATGGTGAATACACGACTGACACTAATCTCGATAACTTCCAAAATGAACCAAATGGCACCCCTGTACCAATCACAGGTAAATTGATATTCTTATAGCATTTACAACCTGACTAATTCTAAAATGGAAGGGTTATTTTTTAATGTCAACTACGGATATGTTGAAGGTATTATTAGAGGGTATAAAAGTGGATTATTAGTCAACAATCAATATGTCAATCTTACACAATGTGATACGCTTGAAGACTTAAAGTTACAATTATCTTCTACAAATTATGGCAATTTTCTTGCATCGCATAGTGGACCTTTATCTACTTCTATAATTCAAGAAAAATTATCTAAAAAGTTATATCAAGAGTTTCAATATTTAAAATCACAATCCTCGGGGAAAATGTCCAAATTATTAGATTACATTAGCTATGGCTACATGATTGATAACGTTTCTTTGATGATTACTGGAACTTTACACGAAAGGGATAGATCAGAAATTTTATCTAAATGCCATCCCTTGGGCTGGTTTGATACTTTGCCAACTTTATCAATTGCAACCGATATTGAAAGCTTGTACAATACTGTTTTAATTGATACACCCTTAGCTCCATTTTTTAAAAATTGTTTGACAGCTGATGATTTAGATGACTTGAATATCGAAATTATCAGAAATCGTTTATTCAAAAATTATCTAGAAGCCTTTTATGAATTCGTTTCTAAAGAATTCCAAGCTCCTGACAGCGAAATTATGACTAAGTTATTAGAATTTGAAGCTGATAAAAGAGTTATTAATATTGCTCTAAACTCTCTTAATAACCAAGATTTTTCACCTGAAGATAAATTATCATTGTTTCCTTCTTTTGGAAAGCTCTATCCTGTATGCCATCATTCTTTATCAGAAGTAGACGACATTGAGCTGCTTAAGCTAACAATTAGTTCTGTTGGTGAATTTAAGGACTTGTTTGGTGGTCTTAATGAATCAAATGGCTCTAATAACAACATAGAAGATTGGTTTTATGCCACAGAAATGCAATTTTGTAAGAATGCATTTACTCAACAGTTTACGTTATCAACTGTTTGGGCATGGTTGAGATCTAAAGAACAAGAAATTAGAAATATTACTTGGATAGCTGAATGTATTGCTCAAAATCAAAAGAATAGAATTGAAAACTATATTTCAGTATATTAGGAGAATTAAGAGCTGTTGTCAAAGATTATTTACTATTTTTTTTACTTTTTTAAGTTCTTTTACTCATCTTAGTCTAATACATTTTAATTCTTCTTTTTTCATAGATTACACAAAATAAATTCAGAATTAGATAAATACACTTTCTATTGAATGTAGATATTTTTTGCAACGAGCAGAATAATGGATCTATTTGTTAATTCTCAGGAATCAAGAAGGTCAAGTTATGATGATACTAGTAATCACTTCAATGATCACTTAAAAATTTCCTTTTCTGCATCAACTAACCAAATACCACACCTTGCAGATATATTTTCTGCAGTTACTACCATTAATACAGTAGCATTAATGATCATAAGATCTAGTGGAATAATAATTTTTTCAGAATATAATCATATATGCAATGTTCAGCTTACAATGGATCCATCCTTATTTCAAATCTATAATTTCTATTCTAACAATTCATCACCACAAACAGAAACAGAAGAATTGAGATTTGGTGTAGATATAAGCTTGATAAGCGAGGCATTTCAATCAGTGGTAAGCGCCTCAACTTTCAAAAAATCAAAAGTTGAAAGTGAAAATAATAGTCGAATGAACGATAATGTTTTATGCTATATGTCTTTCAATCATGATAGTGGCCGATTCATTGTTGAATTTGAAGATTCCTTGATTAACGAAAAAATAGAATTTTTCACGTTCTATTCTGATACAATATATCCCTATGATAACTTCGGGTCTTCAAATGATGAAAAAAACTCCGAGTTAATTGTTAGTCACAATAAAATTCAATATGAATTAATGATGAAAAGCGATGTCTTATACGTTTTATTGCAAGATTTGCAAAAGATAAACACAGCTGAATTATATCTATATGTTTCGAATGAATATAAGGCCCTAGGTTCAAAGAATCGCGGAAATATGTTGAACGATACTCATAAAGGTCCCAAGTTTGTTGATAATCAATTGAACTTTATATCGAGAGGACCAATAGGATTTCTGAAATTAATATACCCAAATGAAAAAACAATATTGGAGAAACTTTTGATATTTGAAAAGAATGATAGCTCAAATATAAAAGAAGCACACACTTCTTTAATCTCTTCATTTAACTTTTCGATCTTTATTAGAATTTTTAAAGCAGTAAAACTATCTTCGAAATGTAAAATGTTGAAAGATTTCAGAGGTGTGCTATCAATTCAATTACTATGCAAAAACTCCAGTACTTCTTATTCAGGAACTCTTATAAAATTCAATATGTTAGAATCCTCAACCCAAACGAACGAAGAAACTTATCTTGAAAAGAATGTTGGAGTTTATTTGAATGATATTTTTGATGATGACGCTTATGATTATGTCAAGCACTATAACAACCCTACCTCATATAGAAGTACTGATGGATATACTAATTTAGATGAGCTTAATTCAAGTAAAATTGAATTTGCTAATAGTATATTACATGAAAGGAATCTGAATAAAAAGCCAGAGGAAAGTAAGAAAGGCAAAGAACAGGGAATCGATATACCTTTATTTCTTTAATCACAATATTTATTAAAGTTAGCTTACAAATAACTAATTTTAAAAGCCATTTTTAAAGTTTCTCGTAGTTTTTCAGCCATATTAACCCTTTTCCTTCTAATAAAAGAGATTGACGCTACTAATGAAAATATAACAATAAAAATTATCTGATAATTTTCCTTAGTATAATCCTTTACTATATTAAGAATGGAAAGCAAGCGGCGTACAATTCTCACTTTAGATTCCTTTGAAAAATTGGATGATTCGGATTGATTTTTAAAATACAGTTCCTCAATACTCTGTTGGGCCCTATATCTCAAGTCATTCTTGGCCAGCATTTCTTTTTTCTTTTGGATAGATTTTTCAAACATAGCCTTCTCCAATGCTTCTTTCTCTTTTCTCTTTTCCATTTCTAAAATTTCATTTTCTCGAATTTTTTTTTTGATATCTACCAATTTGTATAGAGCTTCCTTTATATTCAGTTGAAAATATGGGTCAGATTTTATGGCTTCTTCAGCAGCATTGATATTTTTTAATTTTGGTAGAACCTCATAAACATACAATTCTTTGAACCGTTCAGAATAAAGATCTTCCTTTTTACTTAATATCAAGTAGATATTTTCAAACCATGCTAAAAGCCACTGTAAGTCAATACTAACATTAGTCGCGTTCAAATTATACATTAGACATAAATTGTACAAAACTTCACTTGGAATTAATTCTTTGCCTCCATATGCCTTGCTTAAATTATTGAATATTTTGTCGGTTTTAAAATCATTCACTATTTGATCATAGCCACCATTAGAAATAATTTTGACATTATCCTTTAATAGCAACCCTACTTCAACAAGATATAAGTTCACTATTTTGGTATATATTTTGGTCGGAATATTACCTTCTCTAAATTCTTCAGCACTCTCTGAATATAACCTTTCGATAATATGAAATGATTTTTGAAAATTTTTATTAATAAAAAACTTATATGCTAAGTTAAATTCTTCATCTATTGATTTATTTGTCATTGTGTTAACAAGCAAATAATTGCTTCTCTATCTGTTAAAGAAAAATGTTATCAAAATTACTTTCCGAAATATGATATTTGTGGGGCACGCACTGTCCTCGGTTAAAGAAAAATATTATTTATATTAAATGCTAAAAATTACTTCTACTCTACTCATTCTCATATTTAATTTCAGATGAGCCAACACCGTGCTTATTAAAACTCCAGAGACGATAATACTTCCTGAGATAATAGAAAATTGCACCGCTTGAGAGAACCGAGATGCCAATGACAGGAAAACACCAATATGGAATGATGGAATTCGCAGCCAGAGAATTAGGAGGAGGTGGAACAAATGGGAATAATGCTAGAAATAAATTAGCAAGGAAAAAGATAAGTATTGCAATATATGGTGCAGATATTCTCTTTATGTTCCTTGCTTTTGATTTCACAATTGTTGATTCAATTTGTTGATGGAAGTTATTTCTGATTGTATTATTTTGTAAAAGAGGCGAATTTTCCGTATTGATGTCTTTTAAGTAGTTTATATTAACATCGTTAAATTCACCCCATTTTTCAGATTTGCTATTAATTTTCAAATATACTAATCCCAAAGTAATGAAAATATTAATCCATGTACCAGGATATATGTATAAATTAACCACAAACTCGTAAATTTCTGTAGACGGAGGTACGACTAAAACCACAACTGTTATAAACCAATGCAAAACCAATGAATAATTAAAGTCACCAAATATATCTGAAAATGGAAGATAATTGTTATCTGCCAATTCCTTGTTAACATGGCTATGTGCATATGATACTACCATTACGTTACCCAAGTTACTCATTGATATCATAATTGGTAAAACTCTAGCAGTCAAACTTTCTCCGAATACTTTGTTAAAGAAAATACCGGCAATCAAGACTCCGGAACTTGAAAATTCTTCTTTGGGGATAACAATTAAATAGGATAGTAACACTAAAACGTAAAGTATTGAACAGAATATGACTGCTAAAGGTGCAGCAAACGTCAAAATATGATACGGATCAGATACTTCATTTAAGACATAATTTGCATTTTCCCATCCCTTGAACGAATATATTACTTCCAATAACGCAATAGCTAAAGAATATGTGCTAGGTTTTTCATTATTATTAAACAGCCACATATTTTTGAAATTTCCATAATTAGCATCCAAATTTACCATTCCAAGTGCCACCATTAAACCAATCAAAATGATTAAAACAAATATGAAAACTTTAAAGATACCTAGGAGATTAAATAAAAATTTACCATGTTTAGGATATTTATAATGTAGTATAGTACAAAATGTAATGCAAAGAACACCGATAAATTTTACAATACTCTCATTCTGCTCTTCTTTTCCCGTCAATGCAAACAAAACATATTTACCAAAAGCATAAGAGTTTCCAGAACTAAAACCAAGAATTACAATTTGAAAAGAGTAGACGCAACCCATTAAACCTTTTGGTTTATTAAAGACTCTGAGTAAATAGTTTTTTTCTCCTCCATTCCTGAATGGTAGATTCAATGCAAATTCAAGATAAATAATCAACCCACATAGTATTATTATACTACCTAGTACAAATAAAAGTAATAATAGGGCAACATTACCATTGGCATAACCAAATATTGTAGCTGGTATCAGGAAAATACCTGTACCAATCATTTTATTTATTATTAGAGACATACATGATATGCTTCCTAACTTATCTTTGGTAGATTTTGTCATATCTTTGTCATATAACCATATAATATAATATTTAAGTTAATCAAGATATCGAACTTATTTAAAGCTTATACATTGATCCGATTATCAAAGTTCACGTGATATGTGTCATTTATTGATAACTAAGTTGAATTATTTTCCCCTATATACAGAACTCTACTACATGCACAAAAAATTAAGATATCCGTATAATAAAAAATCTAGGACTAGAAATACAAATTATGCAATTGGGTATTGAAACTAAATCCATTAGAAGACCAGCTCAGAAGATTCTATCATTTCCATTTTTTGAATTTTAATAAATATATTACAATCGTTCAGCATTTGATTATTCACCTGCAAATTCTCACTGGTTTCAGTATTAAAATAAGCGTCATCTAAATCACGACTAACCCTGTTACTTATTCCATCGGCTTTATCATTTCTCATGTAATAGCTCTTTCTCGATATTTTTTCAACGAGTACCCTATCATCCACAAACGCAAATATTGGATATTTTTCAGTGTATTCAATATTGTATCTAATTTCACTATCTTTAAAAGCAAACTGTGGGTTATATTCATCATTTTTATAAAGCTGGCACGCACTTGAATCGTAGCTCATGTTTGGAAAGCTTATTTTAACTTCTTTACGTTCAGTAAGATTCTCTTCATCGAACGTTTTAATAAATTTACCAATTCTTTTGTTGACGTAACGAATGTTTTCACTTACAAAATTATTTCTCAACATTGAATCGGACCTTGTTCTTTGAATCGCAAAATATTTCTCATCTTGAAAATATATTTCACGTTCTTCTTCTGTAGACACTTCAATGGATGTTATATTATTCGTTAAGCCAAATTTTATCATGGCTTCAGCCTCATAATTTCTATTGGAGGCATCTTTGTCTTTTAAATTAGGGCCTATTATAATTAAATCTGGTTTAAAACCAGGATGGTAAGACTTCAAAATAACATCAAACCCCATCAATAAACTATTTAATGGCGATGAGTTCACATACCAAATATTCTTATCGGATGGATCATTCCCAAAATACTTGTTCTGAACTGGCTTAACAAATTCTCTTTGTTTTTTGGCTATGTTCAAAGGGATAACCCCTTTAGCCTTTAAATGACGAAAATTTACTTTACGTAATTTATCATAGTAACTTTGGTGTACTGGTAATAAATACCCAAATTCCCCACCATCATTAATTTCCTCGTTTACCAAATTTAACTCGGTTCCTACTTCCCATTCATTAAAAGATGATCCAGCATTTATATTGTATAAAGGAGCAATTAACTTTACATCATGATTCTGTTCCTTTAAACTATGATAAAGAAATCTAATATTCTTGGAAACCCATGAGTCTGTAGTCAGCAAAACTATATTTAAGCAAATAACTGGTGAGATGCAAAAAAGAAGAGCAGCAATTAGTAATCTCATATTTAACTTATAGGAGTTTAGTGGGTTGACTTATTAACTTTCAGTGTATTATCTATTTATGTTACCTATACATATATACGATCCATGATTCAAGGAGCTTATATATATTATATATATATGTGTGTGTGGTGATTGTGTACCTCCTTGAACCGTTTTAATAAAACTGATAAGAAACGTGGGATCCCGCAACGTGCGAAAAAATTATTTTACAATACACCATTCTACGCATAATGGGATCAGTGGAAAATTTTATTATTTCGGTTAATTATTTAATAACCAACGTGACTAATGACTAATTTGTAAAGTTTGCGATATTAATAACAACAATATATCAGCGAGTATTAAAAGACTTAGAACAAAAGTTTAGAACGTGTTTTGGTACATTGAAATACGCTCAGAAGATTCTAATATTTAAATCAAATTTCAAGTACTATTTTATCCTATGCTTAAGGATGACACTGTAATTATTTCCAGTTACAACTATTACAAAATAAAATAGAAATTTTATAATTTCATATCTATTCCTCTATATAGTATCTAATTAAGCATTCAAAGACTCAAGAGGAAATTGACCTGATTCAATTAATCTTCCAAATATAGCTTGATACTTTTCTGCTTCGTTATTGTGAAGCCCTTCTAAGAATTCCTTAAACACTTTAATTATGTCTATTCCATCCAATGGTGTATTGGCAAGAGGATCTTCCATAACATCTTCATCCTCTTGTTCGAAAAATCCAGCGTCTCTAAGTTTTGAATTTTCTTGCTGTAAAAATTCTAAATATTCACTGTTATAGGCTTGAGGCTCAGTGGAAAGCTCTTCAAACTCAACCTCCTCATCATCAAATTTACTCCAGTCTTGGTCAAATTCATCAGAATTAAAATCAACCTCACTGAAGTTCTTTCGCTTGGTTTCTAAGTCCTTGATAGCTTCTGGTAAAGTCAGGAAAATAGTTGCTAAGCTCGGTCCGATATTACCAGTTATTGATTCGTCAAGACTATTTAAAGCTTCATTGTTACTAAGTAAGCTCATTAAACCTAGGGTAGAAAGTTTTAAATCGTAAACTCTTTTAAGATGGGGGATAGAATTAAACCACCTGTTAAAGAATGGTACCAATTCTTGACAGTTTTGTAGGATAACTAATGTTTGGTTTGTACTATGTATTAAACAGGAAAGTATCGAATCATTGACACTAATATTAAAAGCATTATTCTTATTATGTGCTTTATCTTTATTAATTTCAGCTGATAACTTGATCACAATTTCGAGGATATTTGGAATATAAGGAACAGATAATTCTCTTAAAGACAATACAAATGTTTGTGCTAGATCACAAGCGTACACCATATCGTCGTAACCAATTTGATTTTCATCACAAGTAACAATTACTTTAAATATCTCATACATGCTCTTGACTGTATTAGGATTCTTAATCAAATCTTCATATCCATAAATGAGAAAATTCTGAATACACTGAATTAACTCTTCTACATACATTAATGCTATTCCATCATTAAAAGATTCACATAATAAATCGAAACATTTCCACATATTTGGTGAAATAGCTCTTAGAAGGAAGGTGGAGTTTTCCATGAGTTCTCCTATTTCCGTCAAAAATTCATCAAGCTTATTACTTAACACAAATTCAATAGCTGGAACAAGCGCAGATTCTAGCTGAATACAGGTTTCCCTAGAATTCTCAAAAGATAACAAAACAGTTATCATTGTATTTAAAAATCCCGTTGCTGCCATTACTTTGTCTCCCTGATCGTCGATTTCTCCATCAAAATCATCAATATCGAGCTTAGATGCTTCGTTGATTTCTGCTGCCAACCTCAAGAATTGTTCTACTAATTGATACATTAAATCTGCACCAAAAGGTTGTAATTGTTCGGAGAAATTCTCCACACAATCTTGCATTACAACAGAAATTAATTCGTTATCAATCTCATTTGAAAGTTGTAGTAACTTGGACATTGTAGGTAAGATGATTGTTGATAGCATTTCCTTGAAATGAGGTATTGGTAAAAATGCTTGGATAGCCAATGCTGCTTGAAGACAAACTGGTAGATTTGAATCATCCCCACTTGTATCAAAATTCTTAAGTATGCCATTAAAAAGAACAGAGAGTGCCTCAAAATTAGTATAATTTAAATCAGAAAATTTTGATGCTACTTCTAAAGATCTTGCTTTCAAGAAGTCAAATTTAGACGAAACAGATGGAAAGGCAAGATTTATCAAGAATACTTCCATTTGAGAATAATATGCTGATTTCTGATTACAAAGATAGTGTGAAATACCACCGAGTAATCGTAATGCACCCTCCTTCTTTTTAGCAACTTCTAGAGTTTCTTCCTGACTTTGTAACAGGGTCAATTGCGAATAAATAAATGACATGATTGGTTCCAATGTTGTCCTTTTTCTCTTATCAACTAAAGTGACCAATAAACCAAGTGCTGCAATATCTGGACTGTCAAACTCGTCATATATGTCAAAGTTTACATGAATATACTCCTGAGGATCAATTTCAAAAGTTTCTAAAAGTCTATCAGTTGGACAAAGAAGTGGGAAAATAAAATGAGAAACTAAAGTTTCAAAATATGGCTTTACCAAGCCCCAGGTAGACTTTTGACTAACACAATGACTTAAAAACTGAAGAAAATAATATAATGATGTAGTGCTCAACCATTTTTTATTAGAGCACCACTGTTCTATAATCGATAAGTAATTTGGAACTAAATGAGGAATAAACTCCCCGATGAATATCGTATGAAACTCAGTGTACAGGTATTTTTTGGTTAAGCTCAGGGACCCGTATCTAGTAAATAATCTGTAAATATTAGCAATAGACCACTTGCAACATTTAGAAAACTGCAACATTGATTTTTCTTGCTCGTTTGCGTGTGAATTCAAGATATAGCTAGGAGTGTTCATGTTGATGATAGAAACATGGAACTTGCCCCAAGATACCAATGATTCTCTATTTTGCAATACAACAGGAAGGTCAAAGTATGTAACAAACTTATATACCTTAAGAATCAATTTCAAAATTTCAGAGGTAAATTCGGTAATACAATCAGCATTACTTATTATCGAGTTCCCTATATTAAGTAAATGTGGGAAAACCTGTACTATCATCGGATCTAATTCTTTGCATCTATCTTCGTTGTTGACCCATCTAAACTTTCTTGAAATCTCAGCGAAACATAATAACCCAGTATATAATTGTGAAAAATCCGAGTCTTTAACTTGCCCTTGGGGAACCAGCTGAAGAAGATTACCTGTTTCGCTAAGTAAAGTTGGCCATTTAGCTGGAAAATCGAAAGAAACTAATGTTCTCAACACTGGTATTAACTGTTGCTTTGTATTATACTGGCTTTGAACGATGGCTTGCAAAATTCTATCCTTCACTACAGGTCTCTCATCATTATCCACTTTATTTGGATTATCATAACTCCAGTGCTTGATAATTCTATTTTTGAAATAAACTGCTGCTGCCTGTTTAATCCCGCTATCGATATTGCCCCCATCAGATGCAATGATATCAAGACAACCGCCTAAAAATCCTGGTGTTATTGCTAATTCACGTAGCTTAGATTCTGCCTGGATTCTGATATTATGATCAGTTTTCAAAGTTGCAGAAAAGCATTCTAACAACAAATTGACATCCATCTCTATTAGGCACTGACTTCTGGATGAAAAATAAATTTTAGTGTTTTTAGTGATCTCCTGAGAAAAAATTTTGTCTCACAAGATCAGTCAAATTTCACAAATGAAGCTGATTCATATATAAGCAACGATTTGCTCTTAACGATCGTATGAGTTATCGAATCCCTTACTATATTACAGTAAATTGTCTTAATATATAAATATGTATTTGGAGTTCTATTTTCATATAATTATTATTAAAAATTACCTTGCTTTTTTGATTCTACTGAGTGCTCATCAATATCCATAGCATCCCATGGATATGCAATCCATTTATCTGGAAGAACTTCACCACAAATATATCTACCTTCATCAAAAAGTTCTTGAGGTAATGATGCCTTCTTTGGCTTGTCTTTATTATGAAGAACAAAAATAGAAAATTTTGTGATTTCTTCAGATTTTCCAAGCTTGTTTTGAATTTCTTTCACATCTTTTTCTAACTCTGTAAGTGCATAGTGTAATGTAGTTCTTGTATCATCAACTTCATCAACAATTAATACATTCTTACCAATTAAATAGTCAAAATGTTCGCTTAAACTTCCAAAATCAATCCACTGGGTACGTACAACCTCTTTTCCAATTTTGTCTATATCACCCATCTCCTCATACAATGATAAACCAATAGCTTGAATTGGGATGTTTTTATGACCATCTTGCTTTAAGAAGGTTCTAATAATTCTTGCAGGAATAAATCCACCACCACCAATAGCTATGATCAAGTCTATTGGCCTACCTTGCAGTATTATTTCTTCTGCTGCCTTTTTGCATAATGTATGAATATTATTATATGAAATATATAATTTTTCTGTTGACATCTTCTATAAAGAGAATTATATGACTAACTAAATAATCGATTTATGATAAAGTTTTCTAATGCGCGATGTAAAAATTTCAAATATTTTACTCATCAATTTGATCTTCATTAATTTCTGCAACTTCTTGTTCTCCATCTTCGGCATTTGCGAGAATGTCTTCCTTTTCATCTGTGCTATCAAAATCGTCATTTTCTCCATTTGCAAAATAAAAACTCTCTGAATTAGTTCCCGTAGTAATATTTCCTTCGGTCTCATCCATATCATCTTCTTCAGAGTCATCATCATTGTTATTATAAAGTGATTCTCTTAATTCTGTTTGAGCTTTTAACAACTGAAGTCTTCCTTGAATACCAAGTAAGATAGGCATGACTTTTAATCCGTCAGTGAGACCTTGTTGCAAATTTTTGAGTGTTCTATTATTTAGAGGTTGTTTTGCAATATAACCCCCATGTGCTAATAATAACCATTTTAACCAGATGGATAATGCAGTGCTCTTTGAAGGATCGCGAGCCACTTCCGAACTAATTATTCCAAAGAATACGTTGATAGAATCTGGAGTGATATCAGATGAAGTAGAAAACAATTTTACGGCTTCTTTTATGTTAACTTCGTCGTCATTTGATGAACACAAATCAAATATTCCTTGTTCATCAATTTTATCCTTATTCAATAATCTTACTAACTTCTCAAAAAGTTCGGTTGATGCTAGATTATTTATTTCAACAGAATCTGGGATGATAATATTATTTTCTGCAAGCTCTGTAACATTATTCAATCTATTATATTCAATAGGAACTTCGATAGCACCGGTTGATGAAAATGACCAATTACTTTTGATGAACTTTGGTTCATTCATATCATACCAGACGCCCATTAAAGCCGTTCCAGACAAGAACATGTTAGAAAAATTTCCCTCGTCGTGATTAGTACGTATTTCACACTTGGTGCCATTCTTATAATTAAATATCTGTACTTTACTATCCGTAATGATAGCAAGAGCTTCATCTTTCTCCCTAGAGATGAGTTGGATATCCATAATTGGTGAATCTGCACTAAACTTTTCAGTAAACTTAGGATCGGAGAGATTGTATATATAAATCTCTTTTTCAGATGACCTAGTAACATAAATAATATTTTGATCAACCTTTGACTGAATTATATTCGTAATAGTGTTATTAGTTTGTGGGAGTGGGAATCTAGAAACTAAAGCTTTTCTTGGAATTCTAGAAATATCGGCTAAATATAAGTTTTGAGATCCTAATAGAATATATTGTGACTTATTACCTTTCGATCCAATCTCATATTTCACTGACTTTAAGTAAGTTATATCCTTATCTTCATTAAATTGGGTACCCTTGATAAGTTTATTTGAAGAGAGTGAGATTTCCTCTATAGTAGAATTTTCAGTTATTCCATATATAGAATCATTATTCCAAGATTGACTCAACTTGAATAACTCATTTTCATTAGAAATCCTATTTACAATTTTATCGTTGTTAGGGGAAGCTATTAGAATATCCCCACCTTTGATTGAAAGTACCAAACTTACCGATATGATCTCATCATTATTCTGCAATTCGTCCCTTTGATTTCTCTTTACTCTTTTTTTAGGGGAATTAGAGTCTTCTACTGAATTGGAACTAATCCAACAGTAATCCAATATAGTCTCATGGGCGTCAAGTTCAATTTTCACAGTAGAGGATTGCGATATGATTGGTTCTTCATTACTTTTGTCTATCTGATAAATTTGAATTTCATTTCTACCATTCTTTGAAATAATGTTTGCAAAGTAAGTTCCACTGCTATCTATACAACTCCTAAGTCCAGTCATTGAAATTGTTTTCTATCGGGACACTTAACGGACTACTAACATAAAAAAATTTTGGAGAAGAGATGCTTTTCTTCGCAGTTAAAAAATACACGACCTAATTTTTTTACAAATTATCCAAAATATAATATTGATAACTATAAATGTTTATATCTATGAATTTCCTTTGGACTCTTGTAATTCAATCATTTGTTGAACTTGAAGCTTACAAAGATCTTTTAAATCATGAACATCAGCTCGTAACTCTTCTACTTGTTCTGATTTTTCACCAATTAGTTCTAACATGGTTTGTTCCTTCGCTATCCTATTTTGAATTTCTTTATTTAGATCATTTATTTGCTTATTTCGATCTTCTATCTCGTCATCTAAGCTGATCTTTTTAAGAAGCTCTTTTTGAAATTCTTCCTTTTCTAAAGAAAGCTGTTTATTTTCATCTCTAAGTGTATTCAATTCGATTTCCAATCTTCTAATATTCGAGCTCATTTTACTAATAAACTGTATATTATTATGCATCGATGTGTTTGGTATAGCTCCAGTGATATTTAAGCCGTTTTTTCCAGACTGGCTTTCGTGATCATCTAATTCCACTTCCTCATCAATTTCAGTAAAAGATAATTGTGAATTATTATGGTTCAAATCTAAAAATGAACTTGTATCCTTAGGGAAAGCAGGAGTGGTGGAAGACTCTCCAAACTTTATTTCAGACCAATTATAATTATTAGGATATTCTAAAACACTATTGGATGATAAAGTACGAAGTGGATTTCTAGGATCAATATTATATATATTGCTATGGTTAGGAGACGATTTAGCATCTTCCACAATTTCTGTAAGGTGTTTGATCTTTAGATTTAAATTATCACGTTCAGTATTGTAAATTTGTCTAAACTTTTCATATCTCTCTTGTTCTTCTTTAAGCTCAGTCCCTCTCGATTCTAATTGAAATTCAAGATCTTTTGATTCGCGTTCTAACTTAGAAATTGTTGTATTTGCTTTTTCTACTTCATCTAGTTTAGTTTGCAAGGTATATTCAGTCTTTTTAAGTTCATTAAAAATCTTCATGTTGTTTTTCTTCAGAGACTCTAAAGAAGAAGTTAATGAATCTACCTTATTTAATAGACTTGATTCAACTAGCTTCCAATCTTCTTGGGAAGATAAATGTTGCTGCTGTAACTTATGATGACTTTCTGATAATCGTATAAATTCATCATAATCAACCATTTTAGATGATTTTGAATTTTCGTGATCAAGGTCAGTTAAACCAACCGATGATGATTCATTTTCAATTCTCAATAACTCTACTTTACTTTCTAATCTGCTTATTTCTTCATTCTTTTCGTCACTCAAAGATTTTAAACTTTTTTTCAATTCGTAAATCAAATTATCTTTTTGAGATAATTCTAAGCTATTTTGTCTTTTGAGCACATCCAATTGGATTTTCAATTCTTGGGAATCCTTTTTGATATTTTCTCTTTCAGCAATATTAGAGATGTGTGTTTTCTGTAATTCTTGATATTTTTTTCCCCATCCCTCTTCTTTTTCTTTATTAAATGACTCTGTAACATTTTTTAGTTTTGCCAAATTTTCTGAATAAGAAGAAATAAGATTTTCAATTGATTTAAAATTGTGAACCTTCAAGAAGTCTTCAAGTTCGTTAATTCTCATTGCCATATCATCATTTTTAGAGGAATATTCTTGTAGAGAAATTTCTAAATCATTATTTATAGCTTTCAATTTTTTAATGTTATCGTTCAATTTCAACTCCTTTCTTGAAAGAGTGGCACCTTCTTGAAGTAATTGCTCTATAGTATCATCTTTCTTCTGAACTTTTTCTGATAACTCCTTCATTTTATTTTCAAGATCAACATTGGAGTTCAGATTCCTCATAGAATTTAACTTAGTATTAAGATCTTTATTTTTTATATTTAAAGCAAGTATTTCCAGCCTCAACAGCCTAAGCTCATTCTCTACCTCCTTGGAAGTTCCCCTATCTGCTGGTATCTCGGCTATATCCTTTTCTTCCTCTTTCTCTTTCTCTCCATTTGCGCCTTTTTCTTTCGCTATTTCTTTTTCATTATTCTTCTGTTTCTGCTCCAGTTCCTCTACCTTAAACTTGTCCATGGTGGGAGACATTGGAGCTGATGGGGATAAAGACTTTGGGGTTACCAGGGTGATATCTTGCTTTTTTGATTTACCCTTCGCAGCTAATGCTAATCTTTCTTGTAAAGTTAACCTTTTTTTCCTAACTTTAACTTCAGGTTTCGCTACAGTAGAAGTTGTCTCGTTTAATTCTGCTACTTCAATCTGTGAAGCTAAGGTATCAGAATTGTTTCCCTTGTTATTGTCTATATTTGCATTCTTTGTGCCTTCTGCTTGTATAGAATTGTTATTACTCAAATCACTGCTTTCTGAGATCATTTCTATATTTTCTTTTTTCTCCTTAGATAATTTCTCATCTACAGAACATGCTACTTGTAGATTGTTTACATCACTTATACATGAATCATTGGAATCATCAATTATATCATTTTCCTTTATCACAACCTCAATAAGATGATCTGAAGCTTCTTGCTCGCAATTTTCTGATTCCTTAACTGCGGATATCAATTCCTTTGCTTCTTCCTCTTTAGATTCCACTTGGCTCCTGTTATGTGATGTATTCTTTTTTCTACTACCCTTTTTCGCCATCCCTACTTAAATATCGTTAAAATTTAATGTATTTGGAGTTCTCCCTGAAATATTTTCGAAAATGTATGCAGGATATATATATTTTGCAATTTTGACAACTTGACATAACTATAGATATATATATTCTTAGACAATTGTCTACACGAATAAAAAAAGGCAAGTCTTAAAATCAAAACAAATGAATTATACAATTTGTTCAAGAGCTATTTTTTTTTTGCTCCGGTAATAATACAGCATTAGAAGCGTCTGAGTTTACCTCGCCCACTGCAGGCGGGTTTAAAGTATACTTGGAAAGTGATTTGGAATAGTCAGACGCGTGAGCTACATCCGTACGAGGCGGTATGCCTATAGCAGGATAAGATATAGGTGGGATTCTATCGGTGGGCCGAGTATGTTTATATGGAATTTGTTGCCAGCCAGCATATTGCTCCGGCATGGGAGGATTGGATTTGAGTAAATGCATCGGAGGAGGTATTGAGTGTACAGGTGCAATAGATGGTTGGTAATATGCTGCGGGTTGCATGTATGGGATTTCTGCTTGCTGAACAGGGATTACTTGTTGGTTTGGAATTCTATACCAATATGGATATCCGTATTCAACAGCTACTTGTGGAGGAATCTGGTTAGGCATTTGATTCAAGACCTGACTAGATACTGGATAATATGCGGGTGATTCGTTACTTTCTTCAAAGTGAAAGTCAGCCTTAGACTTTCTTTGACCATGTTTTTTTATGACGATGTGAGTATTTAAATGATTCAAAGAGCCATAGCTTTTTGGACAACCGGGATAAGAGCAACTGTACTTTCTTACTATTTGGTTATATTTTCTTCTAAACCGTCTGTTTCTTTTGCTTTCCAAATGATCTTGGTCAATATCCTGAAGACTAGAAGAACGTAACTCACTTAGCATTGGAGGTTTCATGCCATCACTATGCGGACCTCCTGGATTTAGCTCTGGTGATCTATAAAGAGAATTGGCCGGTGGGAGCCTATTTGATTCTGGCATACCTTTAGGAATCAGAGGTAAATTCGGTTTTGAAAGAATAGGGCTATTAGGAATATCATTCCGGCTATCTGATGAGATATTGCCTGGTATAGTCGGCCCTGTCAGGCCCCCACCCCCTTGTGAATTAAGGATCAGCTTTATAGAAAAGTTTTTATTTTTTGATTCCTCTGAAGGAGAAGCTTTATCTGTAGGATCAATACTTTCATCTGAGCCTAAAGCTGTGTTTGAAATTTCTCTTGGTTTAGTTGGATCTTGTTGTCGATCAGTGGCGTCTAACTTCGATGCCATTTTTGAATATTTCCAATGCGATGTAGAATGATCATAAGTTTGTTCGCCTGGTCTGGACCAAGCTGTGTTTATTAACTGAGTATTGATCAAAATCCTTGTTGAAGATATTGCTATATTAATATTATCTTTGTCCACAGTAACATTCACTTGTAAACAAGATAATAGAGTAACCTGATTCTATAATGACGCTTTCCTCTTATATATTAGGAATTATAATAAAGCTCTTATGATATCCAGCAAATAATTCCTTAGTTTAAATACTATCAATAAAATTTGAAATGGTATAAGTGAAGGTCAGCCTTTATATGTTTGATCAATCAATATACTTCAAAATATAGATTCAAATAATCCTTATCGATAATTATGATTAATTTTGTATAACAACGAAGTATAATATAGATGTTGATCTGCTAAAATTCTAAGGTTAATATCTATTATTGTTATTATTATTATTATTTCTCCCTGGGTGAAGTGTATTAAATGTATTTCACCGTGAGTTAAGCTAATCACTTACTGTTCAGTTCCGTACTTGATGAGCTATTTATATTAATTGATGATTATAAATATATCTAAATTTTACTATATTAAATTCGATTATTGCTTTCTTTAGGTGCTGTCCAGCTTTTTTTTTGATTATGGCCGAGATCACTCATATTTAAACTACACTGCAATAATATGCAAGTTCGCAGAGATTTTCTTCCATATCGTCGTATCATCGTAGTCAAATTCTAGGTATATGCATTCCGCAAATGCTGGCTTCTATTCTAAGAAAATAAAATTAGCCTAGCACGAACTAAAACTATTTTGACGGGCCCGTAGGGAGCCAATGTTATCACAAGAAAATCTTAATATTGTGGCAATGCATTATTGTGGGCATAATATACGTATAGCAAACACCTAATGTAATTCCCCTGGATGTAATACGTACTTGAAACGAGCTAAGACATGCAAAGTATTCTATTCAATTATGCACAAGCCGCAGTACTCGCTAATGCTAAATTTTTTGGGCAGTGCTGAATTGGCCAGACCACGCGCAACTAAAAATTAATTACGTTGGGGAAATCGCGCCAAAAAAATGCAGAAATGATTGGACTCAACGGCTCCTCCAAATAAAAAAGCTTTTCTTAAGAATGACATGTTTATTTCCTCACGTGCTAAATGTGTCCATTAATGACCAATGAACATCAAACTAAACATTAATTTCAAGTTGTTTGTCTACTCTGCAATAAGTTTTTAGTATATGCAATCCCCAATTCCGGTTTAGTTCATGTCAGAAGTAGTCATTTTTGAGGCGTAAAATAAATAGGAATGGGACCTGTTTAAACTAGCGTCCTGTTCTTTGTTCAACACAAAATCCACATATGTCTTCACGCACAATGTAGAGAGCTTATAATATTTGCGAGTAGAAATGTTAGAATTAGGAAAGGGGATGTCCGTCATTTGTTACGCGGGACCTGCGCATTATGCGTGGATTCAAGAAACTACTAACAAAGGGATGAGTATCGATATTAAGAATAATGAACAAATAGGGGAAGCATAACAGAAAAGGAAAACGAAAAATATTCTTGTGACGATAATCATTAGTAAGGTCATCAAAGAATGGAATAGAGTCACATAAATCTTATTTAACCTTTTTGTGGGGCGAGAATAAGCACAAGATTGTATATTAAAACAAAGGTCAATCTTTAGAGAGCAACTGAAACTTAAGCACAACTATATTCGGTAAAACGGTAACAATGCAAACGCCAACTGTACTACTACGACATATGCCAAAAGTTGCCTTTTTTATTTATTTTAATGAGCAAATTAAATAGATAAAAACCCCCAAATAGTAAGTTAGATGAAAAAGGTAAATTTGTTGAACTTTGTTGAGTATGATGTAATTCGAATAATAAACTCTTAGCCATAATATGTTATACTTATTGTATCATGTTGGCCGATCTCTTCCGCCGAATACCCTTTTTTTACTCCCTGTGCGATTCGGGCATGATTTCGGAATGTTTAGACTAATTATCCATTAAATAGAAGTTTAAGTTTTTTCAAGTATGGAAACTAATGTATATTTCTTAAAGGCGCAGCTCGCTTTTCGACGTAGGAGATGGTCAATGACATATTCTTTTAGTACTTGTTTTGGTTGGTGCATACGTCTTGGATATAGCTAATGATTCATGTAAAGTTTACATATTCTTGCAGATACCATATGCAATGTGTTGTTCAAAATAAGAATAGAAAATTTCTTTTTTCTACTTAGTGAAGCAAATAATAATTTATTATTTAATAAAGGCGTATTGTTCGTGAATGCGCATTGTATTGCTCTAAAAATTAGAGAATTGTATACAAAATTATTCTATGTAGGTACAGAATACGAACAATCATAACAAATGCAAACTTGGAATTTTAACCTAGTTTCTCAAACACAAACCCAATATAAAAAGCGACTGCTTCTTTCTCAGATCCTTCTGCTCCATATTTCCCATCAGACCTTTTCATTCCTTCAATTAGATTTTTATTGAGTTTTGAAAAATATTTTGGTATTTCTTCATTAAAAATTTCGATGAAATTCTTCTTATACTTTAATGTAAGTCCGTAGTCTTCACATAATGATCTGAAACTTTCAAATGGTACAACATATTCGGGTACGTCGTCGATAGCATCTTGCAAAAAGTAATTATATTTATGTCCAAAAGGGGGTCTAAAAATACCATCAGGGGGAGTTTCATTTTCGAAAGTAACTGAATAAAGATCATTTCCAAATTTTTTATTATCCTCATCCATGAAATCTTTTCGTAAGATTCTATCCCTAATAAAATCGGATGAGGGCATTGTACCAATGAAAGTACCACCACTTCTTAAGGATTTTGATACATTTGTTAATAGATTCCTTGCCTTTTCTTCGGTTTCGAAGGAATAATGTAACGCAAATTGGATGGAAACTGTATCTACTGGAAATAGGTTATCAATTATGCCAGGAAAATTTGGCTCTAAAATTTCAGGTGCTGTATTTAAAAAACAGTCACCAGTTGCAAAGCAAGCTTCAAAGTTATATCTTCTTGAATCTCTATGTTTAGCATTTTGGGATATAAACCTAGCCTTATTTCTTGAATATCTAGAAAAAGCTTCCTCTACTGAAGCTTCTGATATATCAATACCGATATATTGATCAATAGCCACAAATTCATATTTATTAAGATCCCCACCCTTACCACAACATAAATCCAAGACGGTAGTAGGGCCAGATGGATTCTTTTTAACAAAATTATTCAATAGTATGTATTTAATAGCATTATTGAAATTCCTTAGTTTATAAATAGGAGAATTGGTACGGGAGCCTTGATATCTGGATTGATGTGTACGTTGGTTGTAATGCGTACGGACAATACTATTTATATCTCTGGAATCCTTATTTCGTATATTACTTTGGAATGTTTTGTACTGATTTGCTGAATTTGTGATATCCAAATTACTGTATGGCGCAACTTCTGGCTCAACAGCAGAAATTGACTCTCTGAAATGATATCTATTGTCATCCCTATCATCACTCTTCCTTTTCACTCTATTATTATTCGACGATTTTGATATATACTTAGAATATCTCTCATCTTTGTTTTCATTGGTGCCCCTAGTGATGTTGAGAGAAGGCCGTGTTCCATACTTGTCATATTTATCAGTATTCTTGCTCTTAAGCCACGCAGGTGCTTCTTTTACCTCCTCGCCATATAATGATGACGGTTTTGTCTCTGTGGGTTGCATCTGTTTTCTTGAAAATGCACTAGATAAGTCTACATCACTATCTGGTTTTATCTTTTTTAATGGAGGTTGTTTAGATTCTGATTCCGTATCGTTTTTTCCATTAGTAACCTCTTTATTCTTAGTATTTGATTGATCTTCAGGGCTGTCTACCTTGTTCTTTACATCAGTGTCAGTCTGTGACATTTTTTAGTAGTTTAACTGAAAATATACTAATTAACAGCTTTTGATATTTTAGATTTTCGAGATGCGCAGGATCACACTTAACTCCATACTAGGACTTAAATTAAGTCAAATTACAAACCTACGCCTATGTAGATAATATATTAATTGACTAAAGAATGATTATCGTTTGAATGCCTTTTGTACTACTATAGATCGGTTTTTTCAGAGAAAAAGTGAGCCTAATTGTCATCGGTAAAAATTATAACACCTTTATAATGACGTATTTATAAATGCAACTTATCTGCTGACTTTAAAAGAATCTACATCATAATTTACAGCTCAGTAAAATTTCCATTATGACTCCTATATTTCGTTAGCATAACATTAAAGTGATAAATTTTATATTTTGTCACATGATTTAGTGAAAGTGCTACACAATTTTTTCCGGCCAAACGCAATACCTCGTGAGATGTTAGTATGTCCAATGGCAGAATTGTAGTTAGTAAATCATTATCATATATCACGTGCAATGGTTTGATATGTCCAGTTGATGTAACAGCCACAAATTACTAGCCACAACTGTCAGAATTAACTATGAGAAAAGACGTATATACAGTAATTACTAGCCACATCTTGATTATTTTGTGTCAATTTGATGGGGTAATAGCTAGCGTTGTAATTACTGATTACTGGAATTAGCTTCAGTTTATTCATTCTTCATATAAATTAAATTTACTTTACGTTTGTTTCTTCTTTGTAATTTGGGATTAACATTACTTTAAATAGAGCAAGATGACGGTGAACCAAAGTGAAGCCAGTATGTATAAAGTGAATAGTTGAATAAATTATCAGATCTCTGATTTTTTTCGGTTAAAGAGAATACTAACTTTTTTAGTCGCTCATGTTGTTAATCAAGTTGGTGGTACAGTATTTGTCTCTCAAGCAGCCAAGTCTGTTGAGTCGCAATTTACTCAGTACTTTACAAATGCTAAAGTATTGTTAGAATCAAATGATCCATTTGCTACCATAAGTAATTACTCACAAGAAAATGATACAGAAGAATTTATATCAGTAGCTACTAACGGTACTACTTTGTTCAAAAACTTGCCATTTTTATCTGATAATGCCTTCAAGTCAAAGAAGATTGTCTCTCATGTTGAATTATCTAATTTTGATTTTTCAATCATTTTTAGTTTAAGAAATTTGGATTTCCCTGTTCTTATTTCACAAGATTCCCAGGAAGCTTATAAATTCGCCAATATAGCTTACAATTTATCTGCATCGTTAAATAAAGCTGTTTTCCACTTTTACGCTCCTTCGTCTTTAAATTTAACAGAGTCGTTCAAGTTAGACAATGACGTTCTTCTTAAAAATACTGATTTAAGTGTGGAAGATATCTTGGAAAGTTTCGATGTTCAGCCTTTTACCATTTCTAATAAAGTTAAGAATGCAAGTGATGTTATCTTATACTTAGGTCAATTAAGTGAAGGTTTAACTGCAGCTACTGAGGCTGAAAATGCATTATTAATTTCTGTCAGTGCTTATCAACCTTTCTTATTGAAAAGATTCTTGTCGATAATTCCTACTTCAGTCAGCACTTTGACAGTTATTGTTCAAACTACATCTCCGTCTTCAGGATTCTCTCCACTTTTATTGGACTTCTTCCAAGACTACTCAAAATACCAAACTATAAAGAATTTTACTAAGATTGTTTCCGCTTCCTTTGGTTACATCAAAGCTGATAAGTTCAAGCAATCTGTTGAAAATGCATTAAAAAATACAAGATCTAATGAGCCTGTGCAAAACTTATCTTTTGGTAAGTTGAATACAGAATTAGCTACCAAATTTTCAAAACAACAATTCCAAGACGGTTCTGAAGCTATTCAAAATGCTTATAAGTTAGAACAAGCTTATACGAAGGTATTACAACAAGTTAGTGGTGAACACTTTAATATTCTTAATGAATACCAAGCTGAAAATATTGGTGTTGAAACCAACCCAGAGTATGGATTTGGTTCCTTCTTATATGATCAAGAACAAAAGAAAGCATTGGTTGATTTAGTATACAAAGCTGTTCAAAAAAACCTGTTCAATTCTACTGAAAATAGTACTTTGATTAACTTATTATCCCATTGGCTTCTTACTGCAAGAGAATCAAATGACTCCAATGATGATGAAGTAACTGAAATTATCAAATTATTGAAAACTGATAATTCTGAATCATCAAAGGAAATTTTGGAACTCTCCCAATACTTCAATACCTCAAAAGATTGGTTAATTGGTTCTGATGCTTGGTCTTATGATTTAGGATCATCTGGTGTTCATAATTTAATAGCTTCTGGTAAAAATATTAATATGTTGGTTATCGATTCTGAACCATATGACTCTAAGAAGCAAGGAAAGACAATTGATGGTTTCCGTAAAAAGGATGTTGGTTTGTATGCTATGAACTACGGTGGTTGTTACGTTGCATCTGTGGCTATTTATTCTTCTTACACTCAAGTATTACAAGCATTCATTGAAGCTGAAAAATTCAATGGTCCTTCTATTGTTTTAGCTTACTTACCTTATCACAAGGAATCTGATGATACTTTACAGATTTTAACTGAAACGAAGAAAGCAGTTGACAGTGGATATTGGCCATTGTACAGATATAACCCAACTGCTGATGATATTTCTGAATCTTTCAAATTAGACTCATCTAATTTGAGGAAGCAATTAAAGGATTTCTTAGACCGTGAAAACAAATTGACTTTATTGGCTAGCAGAAACCCAGCATTATCTAGAAACTTAACCAATAATGCAAACACCCAATTAAAGGGTAAGCAAAAGGCCCTTGCAGATGAATCATTTGCAAAATTATTGCAAGGTTTATCTGGTCCACCTTTAACCGTTGCATTTGCCTCCGATGGTGGTAATGCTGAAGCTGTTGCCAAGAAGGTTAATAGACAGGCTTTGGGAAGAGGTCTTAAATCCATTGTTTTAGCTATGGATAATTTACTGATTGAAGATTTACCTAACGAAACTAACATTGTGTTTGTGACATCGACTTCTGGTCAAGGTGAATTCCCAACTAACGGTAAGCAATTCTGGGATGCATTAAAAAGCTCCAATGATTTAGATTTATCTGGTATCAAGTTTTCTGTATTTGGTTTAGGTGATTCTCAATATTGGCCTAGAAAAGAAGACAAGCATTACTATAATAAGCCAGGTAAGGACTTACTTTCTAAATTGACGCTTTATGGTGGTGTTGAGTTAGCCGAAATTGGTTTAGGTGATGATCAAGATGCAGATGGTTTCAACACTGGTTTTAATGAATGGCTACCAAAGATTTGGACTGCTTTAGGTGTTGATGGTGTTGATGGTGTTGAAGAACCAAAACCTTTAACTAATGAAGACATGAAGATTCAATCCAATTATTTAAGAGGTACTATTGCTGAAGGTTTGAGAGATGAGTCTACAGGCTCAATCTGTGCGGTAGATCAACAACTTACCAAGTTCCATGGTATTTATATGCAAGATGACCGTGATATTAGAGATGAACGTAAAGCTCAAGGGTTGGAACCTGCTTATGCGTTTATGGTTCGTGCTAGATTACCAGGTGGGATTGCAACTCCTAATCAATACTTAAAGATGGATGAAATTTCTGATACTAGAGGTAATGGTACATTGAAATTGACGACTAGAGCTACTTTCCAACTTCACGGTGTTGTTAAGCATGATTTGAAGCCTGCTATTAGAGGAATGAATTCTATTTTAATGGACACTTTGGCTGCTTGTGGTGACGTTAACAGAAATGTCATGATTTCTGCTTTGCCACATAATGCAACTGTTCATGAGCAAATTGCAGAAACAGGAACTCTTATTTCTGAATTTTTATTGCCAAATACTACTGCTTATCATGAAATCTGGTTACAAGGTGAAGATCCATCTGATCAACCAGGTGATCGTGAGGCTTGGGAGTCTCGTAAAGACGGTCCAAAGAAGAGTTTAGTTGCTGGTAATGCATTAACTGATGTTGAACCATTGTATGGTCCAACTTACTTGCCAAGAAAATTCAAGATTGTCATTACAGTTCCACCATACAATGATGTCGATGTTTATGCCCATGACGTTGGTCTTATTGCTATAGTTAAGGATAACGTTGTTCTTGGATATAACCTTTTAGCTGGTGGTGGTATGGGATCCACCCATAACAATAAAAAGACTTATCCAAGAACTGGTTCGATGTTTGGTTATATCAAGAAAGACCAAGTCCATATTGCTTGTGAAAAGATTCTTTTAGTTCAAAGAGACTTTGGTGACAGAACAAACAGAAAGCATGCAAGATTGAAATATACTATTGATGATCTTGGTGTTGAGGTATTTAAGAGTAAGGTTGAAGATTTATTAGGTTATAAATTCGAAGAACCAAAGCAGTTTAAGATTGACTCTAATGTCGATTATTTCGGCTGGTGTAAAGATGAATTTGGTTACAACCACTTTACTGCTTTCATCGAAAATGGTAGAATTGAAAATACTCCAGAATTACCACAGAAGACTGGTTTGAAGAAGGTGGCAGAGTATTTGAAGGATAAAAACTCGGGTGAATTCAGATTAACAGGTAACCAGCATATTTTAATTTCTAAAGTCGAAGACTCAGATTTAGAAAATGTTAAGTCAATTCTCGCTGAATACAAGTTGGATAATACTGATTTCTCTGCCTTAAGATTGTCATCTGCTGCTTGTGTTGCTTTCCCAACATGTGGTTTAGCGATGGCAGAATCTGAACGTTACTTACCAAAGTTAATTACTAAATTAGAGGAATCATTAGAAGAATTTGGATTAAGGCATGATTCTGTTGTGATGAGAATGACTGGTTGTCCAAATGGTTGTGCCAGACCTTGGGTTGCTGAAGTTGCTTTAGTTGGTAAAGCTCTTGGCGCATATAACTTGATGTTGGGTGGAGGACATCATGGACAAAGGTTGAATAAGATTTTCAGATACTCTATCAAGGAAGATGAGATTTTAGAAATTTTAAGAGACTTGTTTAAGAGATGGAGCTTAGAAAGACTTGAGGGTGAGCCATTTGGTGATTTCTGTATCAGAGCTGGTATAATCAACGAAACTACTGAAGGTAAATACTTCCATGATGATATCCCAGAGGAAGCTTAATTTATTTTTTTGAATTTTCAATATTTATTTAATTTTTAAACTATCTAATTAATATCTTATAAATATACATTATAGTACACTGAGCTTAGATTCGCGTGAAGTGATGTTTTAATAACAGTGTAATATCTATGTTATTTAAGGTTTTCAAGGTTTTCGTGTATGGCCCTTATTGGAAGTAGAACTACGACTAGAATTTATTCCAGGTAATGTATTACTTCTGTAAGTCTCCAAATGCAACTCTCTTATATCTTGAAGCAATCTTCTTATTGATGGTTGATGTCGTCTTTCGACATTTAACACATCTTTAATTTTAACATTCCATAAGGTAACGCTTACGGTATTTAATCTTCGAAGAACCTTATTCTCATATGTTGCAATATTCTTTCTCGACATAGCTTTAAGCTGTTCAATTTTAGTCTCATTTTCTTCTTTGAAGTGTCGTATCAATCTTTCTTTTTCTTGTTTAGTATATGCCATATAGATATCGAATCAATAATCAAACATTTGCACAAATAGAATAGTTAAACATTACCTTGTTCCTGTATATTACGCCTAACAAATCCAATAGTGAATTTCGTGGGTGGCGATATAAACTAACACTATACTAGGTAGAAAAAGTGGATTTAACAACTGTGAGGAGTGATATCTCATTAAGATTGGCATTATTCTACGTATATTCGATTTACTTTTAATAGTTTGACTGTTCTGTTCAGAATTATATTTCATAAATTTTAATATGGTTCTCGAAGCTACAATGATAGCCATTGATAACTCTGAGTATATGAGAAATGGAGACTTTGTTACTACTAGATACGACGCTCAATTGACTACAACTGAGTTTATATTTCAAAATAAGATTAATTCTAACCCTGAAAATACTGTTGGCCTCTTAGCATATGGTGGAAACGGTCCTCAAGTTTTGTCAACGTTAACTACTGATTTTGGAAAGATTTTATCAGGAGCCCATGATACGAAGATATTTGGAGAAAATCATTTTTCAAATGGAATTCAGGTTGCAGCATTAGCATTAAAACACCGCCAAAATAAGGTACAAAGTCAAAGAATTATAGTGTTCGTTGGTAGCCCTATAAGAGAGTCTGAAAAAGAATTAGAAAAGTTAGCCAAGAAAATGAAGAAGAACAATGTAGCAATTGACATCATAAATTTTGGGGAAGAAAGTGTAAATACTGCTAAATTAGAGAAGTTTAATTCTATTATCAATAACCACGATAATTCACATCTTGTTACAGTTCCACCTGGCCCAAAGCTATTATACGAAACAATTGCCACTTCACCAATCTTAGTTGAAGAAGGATTTGAAATGGGTGGAGTTGGCATGGATATGGATGGATTTGGTGGAGGTGATATGATTGATCCTAGTATGGACCCAGAACTCGCTTTAGCTTTAAGACTCTCTTTGGAAGAAGAAAAAGCTAGACAAGAAAGAAGTGCTGCAGAGGCTTCAAAAAATGAAGATTCTAATACTTTAGATAAGATCAATGAAGGATCCGAAGAAAAGAGCCAAGATAAGTAGTGCCTTTTTCTATTCTTATCTACATATATTAATAAACATAGATCTATCAATTATATCTGATATTCCCTCTACAAGTGTAATCATCGGGATAATTATTTATATACATATTGAGGAGTTTATTACAATCCCATCTCCCTCATCACTTCTATCTCATTCGCATATTCCTCATCCTTTTCATTAGCATCAGAAAATTCCCCACTTGAATCTGGCATGGGCCCTTCAGGAGCCTGAGTTTGAGAAAGTATTAAATCATCGTCATCGGAGAATGGATCATCTGAGTCAGGAGCATTGTTGGAAAGAATTCTAGTTTCGGTGGCCCTCTGTGAAATTGATGGCTGATTAGTATGAGAAAAATTATTAGAACCATTTGAATTCTCTGGAATTGATTTTTCGTTGATATGTTCGTTAATCTGTTCGTTATTCTTATTTGGGGACCTGTATAATGAATTTTCGTCGTCTTCGTCACCGACAAAGAGGGCATTATTAGTTTGATTATTAGTGTTCATGAAACTCCAGTCATCATTACCATCCATAGTATTCTCTATTTGAAACTCTTCTGTATTATCAGCATGCTTATTTTGTCCATTCTCATCGTCGATTGATCCTCTTTTGGAAGTTTCATCCTCATCTAGAAGGCCATTTTTAACTTTGAGTTTCCGTATCTCTATATCCAAAAGATCGCGTCTATATAATTTTAATTGGCTTGATTTTGAACCAAGAATTCTAACTAAATGTAAGCAGTCCTTAAATCTAGCCTTCGGAAAAATACCATGACACCATAATTGATAGAATTGTAACACCGATGATAAGTTTTCAAATTCGTTGTCAAACTTTAATTGTCTTTTTTTTGCAGAAGAGTACTGGGGGTTCTGGGAAAGCTTTTTAGTAAGCCCTTTATCATTTTTTTTAATAATTTTCGATACTTTATGATGATTCTTTATTATATAGTTTATACCCTTAGCTTTTTCAAATATCCTCTCGTTATCTATTTTAGCTATCTTGGCTCGAGTAGTCAATTTAATCTGCTTATCTAGCCCCAAAAGATCTTCATCTCTGTCATCAGTTGATATAGTATTAGCTGGTAAATCAATGGGTATTGCTTGATTTGATAGAATAAGCTCCTCCTCCAAATCCATTTGATATTATAGGTCGATGTAAAGAAAGATATAAAAAAACATGCGCAGCAGAGTATACGCGTCTTATGTTTACAAAAATACGAAATGAATGTAACTCCAATATAGATATAGTTTTTTGAAGAAACACAAAAAGTGCAATGTATAGTATTGTTTTATTTTATTGATGAGAGTGTTCCGATTGGATTTTAAATCTAACTGTCCTTTTTTTGGGAATAATTTAAAAAAGTGGTATAATACAGAATTGAAATAATTTAGGTTATCCTTTGTAAATGAACTAAATAAGAGATTCAGTTAAAGTCTTCAATCATTTAACTAAGTAAATACATTAAATACATTAAGCCAGTATAATACCAATAATGAAAGCTTTAATAAGTCGTAATAGATTTAACGTGGTACTTAAATATAATATGACAATTACAGTTCCATTCAGTAAAATTGTCGAAGTTGTAATTTTCAACGAAAAACGCTTTAATATAACGACAGTTCCTTATTAGCAAATCAGTATCAATTTATTAATTATAAGAAGTATAATTAAATCAAACCAATTTTGCAATCACTCGGTAAGTGTACTTCCGTAAACAAATCGGCAAACGTACTTCCGCCACGACAGATAAGACATTTAATATTGTTCCGTGAAGCTGCAATTACAAAAGATAAGACTAATGGATAGTTTATACAGTTGGGATATAGGTGGAAAAGACCTGTTAGCAACATAACTTTATTGAAAATCAACTTTACAAAAGAAGGTACCTAAAGATAATAAATTTGTTTTAGTTTGAGTTTACCAATATAAGGCAGTAAGATCTTTAGTATGGTTCTGGAAAGATTTGCAATAATTGGCTGCTAGGGTCCGGCTAATAAACTGCATAATCATTAGATGGAAGACAATGTTGTTGCATTATTTTTTTAAATTCGGAAGCACACCCCGGTTGAGCATAGAAAGATGTTTTAAAGATAAGGCTCTTCCCTCTATAAAAGCATATTAATACCTAACAATATATTGAAAAGTCATGAATAATGTTACTAGTTTGATATCCATACTCACTTAATATGTCAGATACTTTAAAAGATTCCAAATCTAAGAATAATGTTATATCCATCAAGGAGATCACTGAAGTTAAAAATTATAATCCTAATGCTTTGGAATTGGCTTCTCTAGAAGAGGGAAGTGTTTATTCGATAAAAATTCAAGAAAAAAACCTTAGACGCAAAATTGATTTCAGAATCATGCCTTTATTGATGCTAATATATGGTTTGCAATTTTTAGATAAAACTCTACTTAACTATTCAGCAGTTATGGGAATTAAAGACAGTTTACATGGTAATGAGTTCAACAATACCGGTACAATTTTCTACCTGGGATATCTCTTGACAGAACCGTTTGCAGGGTTTTTGATTCAAAAACTTCCAGTTGGTAAATTTTTAGGAATAATAGTAGTCCTATGGGGAATAACAACTAGCTGTCATGCAGCTACGAAGACTTACACAGGATTAATGATTGTTAGAGTTCTTCTTGGTATATTCGAAGCACCTGTTGCAGGCTCTTTGCTTGCAATCACAAATATGTGGTGGACGAAACCTGAACAATCTAAGAGAACTGGTTTGTGGTATTTGCAAATAGGAACAGCACAAATACTTGGTAGTGTACTTTCATTTGGATTTCAACATGTCACATCAACAACTATTGCAAGTTGGCAAATTTTATTTATTTTCATGGGTATATTAACGATCTTGGTGGGGATAGTCGCTTTTATTTTCTTACCAAATGACATAGTAAGCTGTTCATTTTTAAATGAGGAGGAGCGAATTGCTGCTGTTGAGCATGTCAAAGTTAATCTAACTTCAATCAAAAATAAAGAATTTAAATGGTATCAGGTTAAAGAGTTACTTTTACAGGATAAACAAACTTGGATTTTATTCTTCATAACATTGTTTGCAATGATTGGAAATGGAGCTGTATCTATTTTTGCAAGTGTGATAATCAAGACGTTTGGATATTCAAACACGATATCAACTATTATTCAGATCCCTTCTGGGGTTACAACAATTATTGGTGCGGTAATATCCTGCTACATGGTTGCATATATACGCCATAGATCTATTCTTTTGATTATTACAATAGGTTTGGCCCTCTTAGGCGCTATCCTTCTTTTAGTTCTAAGTAACGAATACAAAATTGGAAAGCTTTTTGGTATCTATTTTTTAGGCTTCAGCTGCGCTATCCTTCCTGGAATTTACAACTGGAACTCAGCAAACACTGCAGGATATACAAAAGTCAGTATGAGAAATGCTTTAACATTAATTGCCTTTTGTATAGGTAACTTGATTGGGCCACAGATATTTAGGGAAAAGGATGCTCCAAATTATATTCCTGCAAAAATTGTACTTATTGTTTCTATGGCCATATGTATGTGTTTAACTTTTCTACTTCGTCAAGTAGCAGTAAGTGAGAATAAAAAAAAGGATAAACTAAGTGGCACATCGATAAAGGATGTGGATTTAGCCATTAGCCATGATTTAACAGATATTGAGAACAAATATTTTAAATATGAATATTAAGTTTATTTGGGAATATGTAACAGTTCTCTTACATCGTGTTAGCTTAGAGGGCAATTATCTCTATAGACACCAATTCCTCTCTAGCATTTTTATAACTTGATAATTCATTCAAAAAGCAAATTCTTATTTGTATTATCTGAATTGTGTTTGATTCGTCCCTAACCTTGCATGGCCGCTATAATATTCTTCAACATTCTCTCGGAAATACAAGATCAAACATACGTTATAACATTCCTTAGTTTAGTATGCTTAGTATGCATATTGAAAAACATTTTAGTACATATTCACCGTTTAGTAATACAACTTAAATTTGGCAAGTTATAGTACATACATATGACGTATATTGCATATGCAAGGTGCAGTATTTGTACAAAAATCCCAAATTACACAAAGTATTTTTATTCACATCCGGGATGTCCCAATAAGAAGTTATATCAGGTATTCTTCTAGATTCAACAGTTAAAAAAATTTCTTGATTTAACAAACAATTCTAAGCAATCCGAAACAATAGAAGCTGCAGAGAATTTACCTCAAGGCTTTCAGATGATTACTATTTCTTTCCCACAACCTCATTAGATAAGGATTATCCCAGCCTGAGGTGATATTATCATGTTTAATGGTTAAGAATATTAATCGCATTGAAGGTGCATTTGTAGTGATATTTTTGGAAATAGGAAATTGCCTGGGTAATGGCACCTAGCCGGTAGAATGTTAAATTCTAGACAAATTTAACATCAGGACACTCATTCAACAGACTTGTAAGCCTTGCGTTATGTTAGTAATTTGTGCATAAAGCTCGGAATGAATGGTTTTATTTTCTGTTAACTGTATGGAATCTATCGCAAAACACAATCACAAAATTAGAATTGCTCTCAAGACATATAGATATATCCATAAGTATAACGTAAAAATATTGCTTTCTTAGTAATAGCTACATCATTATAGAAACAGTTATGCTAAGTCTACTACTAACGTCTTTGGGAACAGGCTCAACTGTAATTTTCCCGTTGCTACTAACGTTGAAAGTATTAAATGGAAATCTTCATGACTCCAGTCCTCAGAAGATTTTTAATCAAATGCAATATTTACTCAACTACTGGGTTTGTTACATAGTGGTGCAATTCATCCAAAATAGTGTTTTATTCACCTCAATTACATATTTGGGTATTGGAAGTTTAGTGAGTTGCGGTTTTATTATTCTAAAGCTTTGGCTTTTCTATAGTCATGGATGTCTCTTTATCAATTATTATTATTGTAAGCATTTAGTAAAAGGGCTATTAGGGAAAAATTGGAGCAACTTCGATCATTTTGAGTTAACGATTTTGGATCCACTTGTAAAGGCTTTACTTGTGAGAAACTCTTTTGTTGTATTCTTGATTAATTTTGTGAATAAAACCTTGGGTCAATTTCGAATAATCAATGAGATTTTAAGTGAAATGAGTTATTTCTATCTATCGATTCCCATTAATCAAAGCTTCCTTCTGTACTCATTGGACTATATTTGTTATATTGATTCTCCTTCCAATTTAAATTCATTTATACTGAAAACAAAAGAAAACATTGATAGCTGTTTTAGGATTTTAAACTTGAGCCCACTGCCAAACTCAACACCTACTAAAAGAGTCATAAGGGAAAAAGACATTAATCTGCATCCCTCGTTTCATTGGAATAAGAAACATCCAAATAATCCTCCTTCTAGATGTGTTTCCCCTAGGAATATTAACGCGCAAAGCACTCCAGAGAAATCGAAAATTAGATTTAATCCGAACGACCCAACATCGTGTGGAACATATCCAATATCGCATATAAATGGTAAATCTCTTTTGAAAGAGGAAGACTTATCATTTCCTATTTTGCATGTGGAAAGAAAGAATAGTCTAGTTCTGCATCCACCTCATGGAAGAAAAAGATCTATTTCTAAATCTAGCTCCATAAATTCACTGAATCATTCAAGTGATACTCCATACCCCTTAACAGGGATAAACAATACATATTAGTTAAAAACAATTATATGGTTGTTATTGTTATTTATTATACCCTCTAGCATATTTTCGAAAACTCCATAATTAGAAATAGCTTAAGAAACTGCATATTTATTTTTAAGAGCAAATTTTATTTATACTTCATTTTTCATGTATAGTGTAGAGTATCTATCAAGTATTCACACACTCTCTATCGTGCTTGATTATTCGGGATCCATTAAGGATATTCAAGGATTAAAGGTAACTGAGTTAAATCAATTATTACTTAATACGTCATCAAAAGAATATGTCATTGATCTTCCTGTTATATCTAATGATCTCAAGGTAAGCAGTATAAACCAGTTGAACGATTGTTTATCTATAAAGTTTTCAATACTTTCTGGTAGTGATAAAACGCAAGAAACCACTAAGCCATTTGTTGGATCGACTGACTTTTGGTGGTCATGTTCAGATTTGAAGAAGAAAACACCTATTTATAAGAATGCTAATGAATTTCATTTTAATTGCATAGAATGCTCAGCAATCCTATTAAATTCAAGTGAGTATAAATTCATGGATATGCCATCAGAATACTGGTATGAGTTGATGGATATTTGGCACTGCCATAAACCCCATTTGGATGGCCTGAATCATAATAAAAATTATGATGGTAATTTAAACCCTAAAAAAAATACCATTATTTTAGGAAGTTACTATATGTTGTCGAACCCGGAGAATATGCTTCTGAAACTACGTAAAGAAGGAAGTATTTTACAATGTGGAAATTGCCGAAAAGTCTTGGGGGAGTTTGAAAATGGAAATAACAAGATATTTAAATGGAATATTCTGTTAGAATTTGAAGACAAAAGGGAAATCTTTCCAAAGTATACATATATATATAATTTGATCATGGATAAAATTAATTTATCTGCTACAAGAAAGTTCAAAATAAAAATAGAATCTTTAAATAAATGGCTCTATATATGGGTTGTTAATGTGGGAATTGATGCTTCGGTGAACGGTGATGTGCTTAAAAATTGTTTGAAGTTATTGTACCATATGGATGAAGAAGGAAAAGATTCCAACTTTTGTAACGAAAGTGTCGAGGTGTTGAATGTTCCAGATGAAATATCCATTGATTTCATGAAAATACTTGATAAATCTAATGCTAGCCTTCCACTGTCCAACAAGAAAATGATGATATCAGATAGCCATAACAATAGCGATAACGAAGTATTAAAGAATTACTATATAAGTTATGTATCTCCTAATTTAAAGTAGTCTATTTGTTAATCAAGGATACGCTTAACAACAGGAACTATTTGCTTTCTTGAAGCAGATGTATTCTTCTGGTTAAAAACTTTAAGAATACTTTCATTGGAATTAAGATTTGAAAGCTTAGTTGAAATATCTTTGTTTGTATAGTTTTGAGAACTCAAGGATAGTTCATCAGTTGCCAATTCGCTTAACTTAGCAAATAATGCCGAATTAATATTGTCCCTCCTGTAATAATAACAGAATTCCCTTGTATAAATCTCAGTCTTCTTATCAGTATATGATGTTGTAAAAATTAAAAGGTCTAAATTAAGTTCGGATATAATTTGGTTTAAAGATTGTTGTAATTCTAGAGTATTGAATGTTTTAAATATCCATTTAGAAGATTTTCCAACAGAACTGAAACCCACTTTTATGTCTTCCCCGAATATGAATTGTTTATAGTCTTTATACAAAATATCTAAGAATGAGAATCCTTCAAGATTTTTTTTTTGGCCCTTTAAGTCCTTATAAAATTCGTCAAAAGAGGTATCTAGTTCATTGTTGTTTCTGAAAGCTAGGAAATCCGCGGTTTGTAATTCTTTATTCAACAAAATTCTGTTATAGGTATCTAATGCAAGTAAATCGACATTTTCAACTTTCAGTGACATATTTGAGGTATCTATTAACAATGGACCAAGCAGCAATTGTGCTAACTCTGAAAGTTCCTTAGTAAGTGTTCCTTCCTTTTCTCTGATTCTATTGTACCAATAATTAAACACTTGAGAAGAACATGACCCAGAAGTTTCTATAATTCTTGGGTCAGCATTCAAAAATACATTTTCATCCTGATGATGGTCAATGATACTAACAACTTCAATATTTCCTTTTTCAAATGCTGCGTTCATAGCCTCTCCCTGAATATTACAATGGTCTACCAATATTAAACCAGCCTTATTTGACCTTTCTGATAAATTCTTGAAATCCTCCGCAAAATAAAGAAGGCCCTCGTTAATTGAATGTGCATTTAACAAGTGAATTATATCCCTTCTTAATTTAAAGTGGTCTCTTGGGATATTGATGATGGGAATCACATATGAAGAGTCATTTATATTCAGGAAGTAACTGTAGCAAATTGCACTTACCACTGAATCCAAATCAGCAGACTGATTTCCAGTTACAAACTTAATCGGATTCGTTAAGTTATTTGAATCAACTTTATACTTTAAATGTGTAAGGAAAGATCGAATTGACATAATTTCTACAAATATACAATTAAAGAGAAATATTTTTATTGCCTATTTATCTCGGTGTCTTTGGTGTCGCATAAAAAGTACGGTACAAAACACGTTCACAGATATCACTTAGCGTAATGTAATTTAATATCAAACCACTGTCTCTTTTGAACTTCTTCAGGAGAAATGGAAATATCACCGTAGGAAATAGGACTGAAGAAAATATAAAACCATATGATACCTATTGAACAACATGTGACAATTAAGATGAGTTTTTTGTCCTTATGACGCAGCGAAAGTCTAGTTAAGTCTGAAGTAGCAAAGTCTACCAAACCACCAGAAAACAAAGCAGCAATTAAGTGAGCTGGTAAATAGTGATGCAAAAACTTCTGTCTATTCATTAAGTAAAATGGGAAGTAATGAGCGCACCATCCAATAAATAAGAACCCTAAAGTATTGTAAAGTTTACTTCTGGATCCATCAGATAAAATATTCATATTACGACGACGAGTTATTTGATCTGCTAAAACTAGACCAACATAAATTGATAAAAAGCAGACTTGTAACCAAAATCCAACAACATTACCCACAAAAAATATCTGCTTTCTTGATTCGTTGTCATTCCAGAAAGAAACACCGGATAAAGCTAATGGCCATACACCTGGTTGTGAAGCGAAAGGATGCTCAGATGATAATTGGTTGTTGTGTTGAAACATCAACATTTGTAATTCCCACCATTTCTTAAAAAAAGGTATCTTTTTGATAACTTTTGGCACGTAAATATTTCTGGAATCTTCTTTAGAAATATTTACAATTTCATCTACAGACCAAATATTATCAGCATCTTGAACTTTCTTGTTACCACTAACTTCTTGTTGGTTTAATGCCCATTCTGGTAAAAGCTCGTCATTATGAGTCCACATAGCAACAACAGTGTCTACGTGAAGAATTTTTATGCCTAATGCCTTAGACTTTAATACCTTTCTTTTGTTTTTAGGTCCCGATCCAGATGTAGCAAGACGAATCCTAAATAATGTCTCCTTATAACGTTCTTCGGCAACATTGTCATATACAATAGTGAATTCCTCGTTAGTAGAAAGTAATGGAGAAGCAACATCATGAGTTAATAAGTAACCACCAGTTCCAATATGTTTAAGTCTAATGATGTCATTTGTGTAAACGGTCAGCTCTTTGTTATCGGCTGCTGGAATAATCTGCCATTGATTATTAGGATCCTGAGCAGAATTCGAATCACTTTGAACACAGGTAACTTGTTGGGAATTTGAAGAAATTCTACCATCTTCATAACGTAATGGATATTGAAGCAAATGAGAGTGCAAGAATGTTTCCGTATCTTTATGCTTGAAAGTTACTATATCATAATATCTAACCTCCTTTGAAAGCCTGTCAAGTTCGGATTCTCCTAACGTCTCTTGGAAGTCGGAAGACATAAAACTGTCACCAGGACCAGATTTAATTAATATCTGAAAATGTAAGTAAAACCAGAAGAGATAAATAGTAAAAGGAACAATAATCAAGCACCATAATCTAGCAAAAAAATGCTTGGCTAAATCCTCCATACTTAAGCCTTTTCGGTAGTCAAGAAGAATCCATAATTCATGGATAACAGCAATTCCAATCATCACATAAGTGAAAACACCAACATATTTAGTAGAAATCACACATGACAATGAGAATCCTGTAGCTGATAACCACACCCACCACATTTTGCTGAAAGGTTGTTTTCTGTAAGTGGAGAATTTCGAGTAACAGAAAACAGATAAGGCAACACTTAAAAGCAAAGTAGCATCTAACAATATAAGTCTAGAATCAGTGATATGTGCATTATCAAAGCATACCATAATACTTGAAAAAAAACAAGCTGCGACAGAAAATCCTAATGTTTTCATAGTGTAAAACATGATTGGAATTGTAGCTACACCTTGAATTGCCAGTAAAGATCTGTAAGCCACATATGGTACGTTATTACGAATATAGTTGTCACCAATGTTATCAAACTTGAATGAGCCATCATAGCCAATAATATATCCTACAAACGCAATTAATAATTTGGCAAAAGGAGGATGTAAATCAAAAAAGTACGTCCTTTCCAAATAATATGAGGCAAATTTACCAAAATGTACTTCATCAAAAACAACCGTATCAGGAGTACCTAACTTAACAAAACGTGTGTATATAGCGAATAAAGTAACAACGATTGCAGCTATCAAGTACTTCAAATCTGAGTCGCTATTGCTTAAGGTATTATCAGTCTTTAAATCATCGAGTGGTTCTTTAAAGTCAGAAGAAGTGGTAATTTTCTTACCTCCTCTTCTTCTAATTGCTTGGGACATGACTTCAGAAAAGAATAAGAATTGTTCTCTTAGATAGAATAAAGTAGAATTGAAGTTGGGAAGTAACAAATTTATGACATATGAAAGAAAAATATAACACGTAATTATTTTACTTATATACAGGTGCATTATTTTCTAATCTTTGTTCTCTTCTGGTACCCTCCTCTACCCTTGATTGTAGGGATACTGTTTAAGCTATTGCTCTTAGAGTTAAGGCCCAGAATTGGTCTCATTATATGTTGAGTTGGTGTGTGAATTGGTGTTTTATTTAAGGTTGGTAATGGCGGACTTGTAGAATTTGTAGATCTTTCATTATCTTCATCAGACGCGCTATACGCCATATTAATAGGCTTTCCAGAGCCAGGTATCGATATTGGCTTCGTAGTTGTTAAATACAAAATCCTTGAGTTTTTTTCTTCTAGCAAGTTTTCATACTTAATAATCACTGCATTCAATTCTTTAATTTTCCTTTCATATTGCATTGTTAAAGTATGAATACTTTCATTGACCTCCATTCTGAAGTTGTTAGAACCATTATCTCCACCATTTATCGATATACTTCCCGAATATGTTTCAGACCTTTGCAAAAGCTTAAGGTTTTCTTCCCTTAGTAAGCATAATTCCTCAGAGATAGAAAATATTTGTTCATCACGTTCTGCTATTCTCTGCTCGTATTCTTTGATTACTGTCTCGTTAGCTAAGCTTTTCGTAGGCAGTGACTCATTTTTAATATCATTAAGATTTTCTGTGGTCTCGATAGAACCCAAATCATCATCGATATAATTCTCGTTATTATGATTCATATTAATCAATTTCGTATTTTCTTGCGCCGCCTTCAAACTTTGCTTTAAATCAAGGACTTCATCTTGAAAAGAAGTCAATAAATTCTTCAATTTGTTTATATCCATCTCTTTTCTTGTCATATAGCTTTCATAATCAAGTCTTAATTCATCCATAGATTGAACTAAATCGGCATAGTCCGCTTGTAAATTTTTTAATTTCAATAAATTAGTCTGGTTATAAGTTGAATCACATAAATTACCCCTAAGTATTTTGTTCATCTTAAGTTTTAATAAGATATAATTATACTTATTTAAATGCTTCATATAGCTTGTGAATTCTAATTCATTCTTAAGTAGTAATAACTCCCTTTGATAAAAATCTATTGCAGTTCCATTCATCTCATTCTCTTTACTACTAATAGAATTTCCTAATATCAGTCCATTCGTAGAACCTTTGTGAACGGGAGCGGTCTCTAAAGATATGGTAGGTGATGACATGGGATTTTGCATTAGTAATTCACCCTTGGTTTTTTCGTTATTAAAATAATACACTGTTTTGCCGCTATTTTCAGTAACATGATCACTATGACTTTCAGATTTTGGAGCATAGAGTTTTTCATGAGTAGCGAATAAATCGGTTAGTGGGTCAACATTTATCCCTTCGCCTGTCGACATTAATAAAGGTGAGGTTGGGTGACTTTGTTTACTTGCATTATAAGAGTTTTTTTTCATTTGTTGATCCGCTTCAATATCCAGTCTTGACTCTTTTGGAACCGTTTTATTTTTATCTTCATTAAAATTAACATCTTTGAATAGTATATTTGGCTCCTCCGTATTATCAATAATTAAATTAGTTGGGACCAATGATAATTTCCTACTTATATCATAATATGGTTTATTAGCGCTAAGTTTCGTGAATTGTCCAACCTTTTCCTTCAATGAGTTCATCTCATCCTCAAAATTATCTGATTTGCTTGATTTCTTCTGAGCTCTATATCTATTCGCCATGGATTCTCTTCTTGTATTTTCGCCTAATATCACGTCATCTTCCGTAATACTCTCTGGTATTGTAATAATTAAACTCGGATTTAGACTAAGACACTCAAGAATTATTTTTCTGGGATCCAGAAAAATATTTCCATCTTTAATCCAGCCTAAAGGATTATTTAGTTCCTCTTCTAAAGAAATAGAATCTAATCTCACAAAATTTGGATGCAAAAGAAATGTTTTAATCAATTTGTTAGACATTTCTGTTAAGATATTATCTAATTTAATTGTTTTCACCTCTCCTGAGTGCAATTGTATATCCACGGATTTTAGAAGATTCACTTTTAGTATATTATTTGGGTATTCTTTCAAATACAAATATGGCTGATGGCAAAATCTGATAAAATTAGATGGAAAAAAGGCATATAACAACGTTGCTAAATACTGAGGGTCTAATCTATCACTTGAGATTGAAGTAATGGTTTCAGGTCTTAAATAATCCCAATCATTTTTATCGTTTTTATTTTCTTGAAAAACAGACGTGATTAAGTCGGTTCTATCACTGTTTAAAGTGTTCAAACTCTTCCAACAGGTTAATCGGAAATAAATCAAAAGTAAATCTGATACATAATGTGATATTTTGAGATAAATATGTGGTTGTATCATGAATATGATGTAGGCTAGGGGTAATATACAATTCTCACTATAGTCGTAAAACGAAGCCCTCAAAATATTTGGGAATAACGATGTATCAACGATCTCTCTAAGTTGAATATTTGGTAGCGAAACTAAGTTCGATAGTAAAGTCAATATGCCAAGTCTATTGCAAGGTAGAAGAAAGTAGGTATTAAGTATCTCAAAATACTGCTTTGTTTTATTTAATCCGTAATCACATAAAATTTTTCTACAATTCATTTTTATTAGTCTTATTCTTTCATGCGTAACTTGCTTTTTCAAATCTTCCTCCGATAAAGTGATTCCAATTAATGAATATTGGTCGTTTTTAATTCCAAGAAATAGTTGAATTAATTTATCTAAAAGTTTCTGGCTCAACCTTTCCCTCATTTCTATGTATGGAATATCGTTGAATTCTATGTGATTAATTCCTATTTTAGTTATCAACTCTCTGGCCTTATGTACAAATTCAATGTCATAACCTGCACTGTCCACTGCAGGTTTTAAATATGTCTCCATCCATGCTTCTACTTCTTCTTCCTTCAAAATAGCGTAGAGCTCATTTAAAATAGTAAGGAAAATTTTTTCTTTTTTAAGATTAGATGAAGGTTTTATACTCTTATAGTATAATTTGAAAAGTTCATCATTAATGCTAGATGAATTCTTTATTATTTGTAGCGTGCATCGTTTTTCCTTCATCAATTCAATAACTTGATGAAGATAATTAACTTCAGGGTTATTTTGATTATATAACACTTCATCATCCCAGTTATCAAATACATTATTTAGGGCTTTTGTTAGAGATTTTAGAGAACCATTCATCATATATATCTAATCATATTTAGCTGCTATCTAGTTAAATTAATTCAAATGTTAAAAATAAAGTACCTGCATATTGGTTATATGTTATCGAGTTAACCATTATCTGTTATGATTCTCCGATCTAAACAATATCAAAGATTATGAGTTATATAGACTTTATAAATAAAGTTGATACTTTTACATATGAAAAAGATCACTACTACTACTCATTGGTAGCTCATGATGGAATTACTGAAATTGGTTATTTAACTCTTAAAAATGCAAAGCATTTCGAGAAAATTAATTCTTTTTCAGTTGATCATATATCAAAATCAGTGGTAATAGGTAAGCAATATGATACCTCAGAAAAGCGTAATGCTTTATTTGCCGAGGTAGCCAACCAATGGCGTAGACTTCCTGAGTTCAGTGTAGAATTAGATAAAGGTTGGAGAAATGAGCTTTACACAATTTACAACCCATCAACAGTTCCGTATATGCAAATCGAAAGAGCTTTCTCGGTTTTGCTAGGCGTTATTACTTATGGAGTTCACCTTAATGGATATGTTCTGGAAAAAAATTCTATGGATAAAAAGTTAAAATTATGGGTACCTAGAAGATCATATCAAAAGCAAACTTATCCTGGAATGTTAGATAATACAGTTGCAGGTGGTTTAGGTTATCCATATGGGATTTGGGAAACGGTTATTAAAGAATGTTATGAGGAAGCTGGTCTCAAAGAAAATTTTGTTACAGAAAATACTAGAAGTGCAGGTGTTGTGCTGTATATGTACCAGCCAAACGGACCAGAAGGTAATGTTCAACCTGAGGTTGAATATATCTTTGATATAGAATTTCCTAATGAAGTAGAGGTAATTCCAAAACCAATAGACGGTGAAGCCCAAGATTTTAAATTAATGCCGGTCGACGAGGTATTAGAAAGAATTAAGAATAAAGAATTTAAGCCAAATTGTAGTTTAGTAATCATTGACTTCTTGATCAGGTTTGGGTATATTACACCTGAATCGGAACCCAACTATCTTCAAATAGTTGCAAAGTCTCATAGGCGCATGCCATTTCCTACTTTGTAGATAGTATAGGATAGAAAGGTTACACAAAATTTAACTTAAATAAATATTATATCTTAGATCAAACCTAATGGAAGATAGTAAGGTAAATTCTCAAGGAGTTGAATCTACATTAGACATTGATTTACTATTTCATAGTATTACTGACTCTATTTCCTATCCAGAAAAATCAAGATCGTTGAAAGACTTTAGAAGCAATGATATTAACGAGTTCTCAATTAAATTACAAGGATTCCAAGACATATTCCAAAATATTCTAAATATTTTAAGGAAGCATCCGGTGAATAATCATCAGTATCTATGGGTTTATTTCACTTCGATTATCAGCACGGATATCTTAGATCTTAAGACTTACTACGTAAACAATTTCGTAGGAAAAGTTGCTACAGATAAAGACGCTGTAGTTTATCAACATGTTGCGGTAAATTTAAGAAAATCAAGCGAAGATCTAGATAGAGTGATATATCAGTTTTTTTGTGGAGAAGAATATAAAGTTGAAAAACTTTTGAAGTCGCCAAAAATAAGTTCAAAATTGCTAAACATAGTTGTTCAGATATTAAAAATTATTGTTATTGATCAAGTATCAGAAGTTAAATTGAGTAATTGGTCTTTCAATACGTTAGGCTGTATTGATAGTTTTGTTAAATCGTTCTATACCTTTCTGTCTAGCTTGGAAAAAGATAAAAAGAAACAACACATTTACAACACATTTACAATGCTAACTGCATATCTAAAAGCTATTTATTATTCCGGTGAATCCTGTTTATTGAAACTGTTACTTGAGTTTGAAGATCCAATTGTCTATCCTAAGTTGGGGATTGAAATTATCAATGCTGGCTCTGTTAACTTTATTGAAATTATAGATTTTTACAGATTTGCTGCATTTAATCTATTAATACTCTCATTAGGTGATGAGGAAAGAATACTAAGTCAATACAACTTAGAAGCGAATAAGTATTTCATTTCTATATTCAATATTCCCAATTTAAGCACGGATAGCTACATTTCTTGGGAAGATAATAATATTCCTAAAGAAAGAATAGTGAGTCAAACAGAAAGACAAGAAATTTCATTGATGTATATTTTGAATTACTTGTTGAGTTTATCAGATCTAGCACAACTTGTAAATGCACAAAAATATTTCCTGAATGAATTGAGTTATTTGATAAGATCTTTAAGCTCGACTCTTAGTTCTGATATTAGAACAGCATCAATTTCTGGTGTGTCTCTGTCGAGTTATTCAATATCTCAGATGCAATTCAGCCAACAAGGTTCCTCGACAACACTGAATGAGGATACGCAATTTAATTTTCTCAGTAGTATCATAACCAATGGGTCGTATAAGGAGAAGCATTTATTTATTGTGAAGTTCTGTGAGCTTTTAAATCAGAGGCTGATAGATATTCCTCAGATAATTAAGGAATATTCACTAGATTCCTCTGAAGAGACATCTTTTTTTCATGTTTATTCTATGATAGAGAGTTCAAAGTATCCTGGGAAAATTTCCCATGTTTCGGCAATTCATAAAATTACAAAGTTGCTAATTTTAATAAGTATCAAGTTTTTATTTTCTACTGGGGGGATAAATGAGATTGAAGAGTTACAGTTAAAAAGGATTTTTAAATTAAAAGCATCTATATTTCCTTCTTTAGAAATAAAGAATTTGGTAAAATATCGGAGTTATTTAAATAAAGATGGTAATACAGTTGTTAGCTTCAAGCTTTCTTCTGATGAATATAAAGATAAGGACTTGGTTGTGGCTAAACAGTTACATATATGTGATGTTTTAAGCGACTTGGAACATATTAGTAGTAATATTAAACTGAATACAATATGATTTTTATAATTACGCTAAAGTTTAGGTATATCTATAAATATTTATTTTTATAATTAATGAACTGGCACCATTACATGTGATTTTTCAGATATTTTAATATTTGTACTACGAGAATTATATAGTATAGAAGTAATATTGTTTATTCTTTTTTCTCTCTCATTAACCAATTATAGCAAAAAAATGATATTATTTTACATTTTAGGTAAAGACTTTATAAATAAATTCAAATCTTAATTCTTTTGAATTTGAATTTGACAACAAATATATCTTAATATATGAGCAAAAATCCACAAAAATAGGAAAATATCATGGGAAACTAACACAGGTGTATAATTTTGTCCACCATCTTCAATACCAAATAATGGTCTCCAAAAATCAAAAAGTATCTAGATCAATATTCCAACTCGGCTCTGAAGTTTTAAGTTTTATAATTGATTTGATATTGTTAGATTTGTTTTTGAAAGTGTAATATATTCAACTGGGTATTCCAAACGTTCTTTAATAAGATTAGCTACACTTGTACCATCGAAATTCGTTATAAAATAAATTTCTTTCAGGAACATATGGCGAACAGACTCTAAGATCAGTTTTTAGTCTTCTTATCTTGTGATTAGTTTACAACGCTTATTACCTTTAAACTTTGTCTCAGTCTTTTAATAAATATGCCTACAGGTTTTTCGCAACAATTTGATGAATTTAAACCGAACTGTGTGGGATTGGTTGTAAAGAGAAATATCTCTAAAGTTACTCATTTTACCACAGATACCTTATAACTTAGCTCAATATAATCAAAATTTAATATTAAAGTTCATTAAAAAATTAGAAATTTGAAACTTTTTAATAAAAATGATGAATCTTAAGGTATTGAGAGTTCTTATATTATTTGAACAATGCTTTATGTGTTAAGAGTAAATACAAGATTACCCTAGGAATATAAATATAAGGAGATAGTTTTATATGGATTGATTATGCTATAAATTGAATTAACTATGTAGTATGGTAATACTGTTTTGCATAGTTCATTTAGACTGACACAAGTCTAGGAACGGAGTGTAAGGGCCAGACTTTTAATAGACTTGTTACCTATCCTATTTTTACTATTGAATTATATTTAATGTCCTCCTTTCTTTAATATCAAGTTGGTCTGCAAGATATGGATTCTTACTATTATTCATAACTAATCTAGGGTATGTTTTATCTTAATATATATGATGTGTTTATCACAATGTCATTCTCTAACACGAAAGCCGCTTCACTAGCTCAGTTGGCAGAGCGTCAGTCTCATATCTATTTAGTTGTGTTATCTGAAGGTCGACAGTTCGAACCTGCCGTGGAGCACTTTTTTTGTTTTCTCTTTTTTTGGAATTATATATTTTTCTCAAATACTCTTCAATTAATACTCTTTAAACTATTTAAATTCGTTTCTTTAATATGAGTAAGGAGCTAAAAACAATTTTCAAAGAGTTTCAAGACGAAATAATCGAAGAGTATGTTCTTATTCTTCCGTGAATTTATTATTTTTCATATACTAATTCTATAGACTGTCAATCAAAGCCTCACTTAATGAATTAGAACAAGAGTTTAATATTGTCATATCCCAAATTCGCATGGAGTATTCAACACTCTCTAGCATGCAGCCAGTCAAGTTAGTTACAGAAGGAGTATACTCGTTTTCATCTATTTGTGATAATGGACCCAATTTTAGAGGGGAGCTAGATCAAATTGAAAAAATATATAGCGAGGAAGTTAAAATTAACAATCTTAGTCTCTTAAGCATTGTTTATCATAGATATATGAAAAATCTCAAAGAAATTACGGGTACTTCTCTTTTTAAAGAAAGAATTGAACATCGTATTGCTGAAGAAATATTCTATATATTATTTATCAATCGTTATTTCAAAGTTATCGCATTCTACTTTCAAAAAGACTTCAGTGGTGAAAATTCTAAAATAACTATCCCGCTTGTAAGTACAGATGATGATGACGAATTTCTAGGATTAATAATGACTCCCTCAGAAATAGCCCAATTATTGAATTTGGAAAAGGTAAACTTTAATACTTATTTAATAAGCATGTTAAGATTCATAGACCTTATCGCTGACTACACTACTGAACTTGTCATCCTTCTCTCAGTTGAAAATAATAATAGTAAGAAAGTCAAAAGTCAATATAGCTTGAGTTTGATTAACGCCCAAATAATTACTAAGCTTCAAAGTGGCTTCCAAATGTTGGATTTGAAAAACGACAATATAAGAAGAAAATTTGATGGATTAAAATATAATTTAAAAAAGGTTAACAGTGTAGTCTATGACCTTTCCTTAAGAAATTTAATTCCGAACGAAGTTGATATTTCTTAATGTATATAGATATATATGAATATATATCAATCAAAATGTTCAACGCAGTCGACGTATAAATCAGAATCTTGCTGGGAAACATCTAACTTTGTTATCTTTAATTTTTCTCTCTTCTCATTCTCTATCTTATGCTTCACGCTTAATCTTCCATCATCTGATATACAAGTACTGTCTGTTTCAAGAATAGAATCTTTACTCGAACTCTCATGTTCTTCCAATCTATTTTTGCTCAAGTGCTGCTGCACCAATTTCTCATTATCTGGTATATGTGAGTTTTCATTATTTGTCAACATATTATTTGAATTATTAGTATTTTTTGAAGAAACAACCAGAGTATTTATTGGTGTAGTTAATGAAACATCGTGAGTGGGAGATGGGGTTCTGAAGACAAGTTGCTCATTTTCTAAGTTATTTAATTCATCGACTTCCTTTTTTTCTCTATTGCTTTCAGTGCCTGTAGAGAAAAAATCATTGTATATATTTGGCTTCTCTTTTAAAATATGATCAATATTCTTCTTGAAATGTTTCAAAATATCGTTTGCAAAAGGGAAAACATATCTTTTTGCTAACTTTTTAACTTTACTTGAAGGTGATTCTGCAACCGATATATTTTGATTCACCGAATCATCAAAGAAAAAATAAATCCTAAGATAGATTGCAACAAGGGTATCATCTATAAGAGAAGTTGGTCCAAATCCATTATTGAATTTCTTCATATCATTAACTGCATGTAGATAGCATAAATGTGGCTCCAAAGATGGAGGAATACCTTTATTCTTCATTACATCTATCAATTCTTTTGATTTATTAGAGAAGACTTCAAATGTAAGCGATTGCATTATAGTTTCAGTAAAATTTTCGTCCACATCCAACAGTGATCTGATTAATTTACAAATAGAGGAACAAAGATTTTCCCAGGCATTATAAAGCGAGATCATTGTTGCGTTAGATCTTCTCAATTTAGGAAGCATCTGAACTAAACCCGTTAAATTCGACTGCTTTGTTAATATCTCAAGATAAAATTGGGCATATTGATATGTATAACAAAAATGTTTTCCTGGTCTTTCATTATCAGGTTTCCAAATCAGGACAAGGGTTTTATTTGAAGCTTTCAAAGAAACGAAAGACGACATTTCTTCGAGAGCTTCAATCGAATTATCAAATTCTTCATCCAATATTTTTGCTAATCTATACCTTGGTTTGTGGTGCCATTTCTTTTTATCATAAGAGTTAATTTTTCTTAAAGAATCCACAACCGCTTGGTAAAATTCAATTTTTTCAAGATTAGACTTCTCAGGCTTTTCAAATTGGATAATAGGATCTTGCTCCAAATATAAAATAGCCTTATCAATCCCAATTTTATCGCTCTTAACATATTTATACAACATAGAACATAAAACATAATGAGGTTCTATTATTGCATCAGCAAGTTGAGTTTCTTTAGCAAGGATAGATGATCTTTTCAATGTGTCCAATACCATTTCGGGATCTTTCCCTAACTTACGCTGAATTTTAGAAAGATAATACAAATTAATCCAATCATCTGGATTATTTTTAATTGCAACATGCAATGATTGTTGCATGATTTTCAAGCAAAGTGTTTTAGATATAGATGAATTTTTAGATACATTCTCGAGATCAACACCTTTACTACTTCTGACTAGCTTAGGGTAACCATGAACTTTAAATGCATGCATATCCATAGGTTGCATACAAGCACTATACATTTCTTTCGAAAAAGATCCCATTAAAATACCAATAACAGGTTTCACGTATTCTTTATTAGAGAATTTGAAGTGATTGGTTGACTCATTGATAGCCATTAAGTAACATAATATTGATTTTCTTTGCAAATTGGCAGTAACAATTTTTCTTTCAGGTATTGTAAGTTTGTCTGAGGTCCAAATTAAGTCATCCTCAACAGAATAACCATATGCTTGGCCTAATAAGAGCCAACTTTCCAATCTATTATTCGAAAATATTAAGTCATTTTTAAGAAGCTTAATCACATTTTCTAACTCAACCGCTCGACTCTGCATATTTTTCTTCCTAATTTTATAAGAAGAGAAAATTAATAGGCCCTGCAAATAATACAATCCACCATTAATAACCAGATTATTGGGAACGCCTGTACTCAAATCTAAACTAGCTAATCCATAAAAAGAATCTCGCAATAATTTAGGTCTGACCAAGGTTGTTTCAAGAAAAGACTCTATAATAGATGAATTCTTTTTTAATATCTTCGAATCTTCTAGTTCAGGGTCACCTATAACCTCATAAAAATCATCAATGATCTGTTTCATATCATGCTTTGGTATACTTACTAATGGGTTTTTTTTGAAGCAGAGCGGAAGCACGAAATTGGCTAAATTTCGAACAGATTCTTTATCGACAATATCCGTATATGAGGTTTCATGATCAGTTGGAAAGAACTTATTCACATTTAGTTTGTAATGATACCGACACATAACAACCTGTGCTAATTCATTTTCGGTATTAATATTCATGAAAAAAAATCTATCTTGCAATAAATTTAAAAATAATCCCTTGGAACTGTCACATAACCTACGTAGACCAAGTTGATCATGAATTAAAGAAAGAAAAGAACTAAACCGCTCCTCGTTATTAACGTTTTCACTCAATAATAATGCATGCTCGTAATATATCACCACCAAGCAAGCAACTTCAATAAATAGATCTTTAAAGTAATCATAGGCTTTAGAGGAGCTTGATTTCACAGATGATTTTTTACTAGTTAATAATGCAGCCTCTTCATGAACACTGAATAAATACAACAATTCAAAAAATGTCAAGATATTTTGAAAATCGTCAGCGTAATCACTCTTGAAATCATGTTGAGAAATTTTCCATTGTTGGGTCTTTAGTAACCTTACATATTGCGAAGTTATGGTTCCAAAATAACCAAAAATCTTTATAAGTTCTTCATTTCTATAATTGCCCAGTTTTAGGGTGTATGTATCACTGTGTAAATAACTCAAGATAAACTTCAAACTTTTTTCAAAGCCATATTTATATCTCGTGTTGTCTTGGTCATAATACAGGAAAAGTATATTCCATAAGCTTAACCTCATGTCAATCGAAGACTTCTCAAGAAACTTCTTTATGGATATTAACGTGGTCTCATCAATGACGCTATTGTCTAGATCTCCACTTGGCGATTTTTCTTCGAATAATATTGACTCTAGGAGACTAATCGCGTCAGTGTTGATCATTTCTGTATCTGCACATATTAATTTAGCAAACATTGATAAGACATGACAAGTCGTAAGGTGTGATTTTATACTTTTGCAGTTTATTTCATTTATATTTCGATAATTTGGTAATGCAATATGCATATCCTCATTATAATGTATAACTTTATTCAATAATTCTTCAAGCTCAGAAATTACATAATTATTCTCTAGCCAATCATCATTTCTAGATTTCTCTCTATAAATATTTGCCCATTTATACCTGCAAAATAAATTAAAGAAATCCATGCTATCAAGTTTATAATCTGGAAGATTAGAGTGATAGATGTCAAGAAAAGATACCCATTTGGAAATTTTGTCTCCCAATTTACTCATTTCGATACAAAGTGAATTGATACTTACTTTGTTTCCTTTTCCAAAGCTTTTTCTAGAGCTTTCTGTTGCTGATTTATTTATTTGAAGCCTTAATTCCATATATGAATCTACCAAGATTTCAAATATACTAACAGCAAAAGAATAGTTTTCAATGCTGAAATGTAATTCATTAAAGCGATTTAGAATAATAGAATCAAATTCTAATATCCAATCAGAAACCTTTTCAAACAAGCCTTTTTCCCAAAGTAAGTCTTCAATTAGACAGAAGGGTTCTTGATCATCTCCAATAATATTATACGCAAGAAGACGCTTTAAAATATCGAATTTAACATCAATATAAGTGAGTGAATTTGAATTTATCTTTTTCAAAAATTCTAATATTTTATCTGAATTTTCTATATCCGAAAGAGTAGCTTTGTAATCGTTCAATGTAGCTCCACTTTTACTACCGAAAGTCTTTAATACATCTAATAATTTCATCCGATCATCAGAAGAAGATCCTGGAGAATTATTAGTAAATATCATTGAGGATGTTAATTTTGGATTCCAGTTATTAAGAGTTTGTAGGTAATCTTGAATATATAATTCTATTTCAGACTCATCATCATTCGGAAGGTATTTATTAATAATGTTATCAAGACGAGGCTTCTTAGCTAGATTTAAGGTTAGAAAATATTCATTTAAAGATTCAAAGAATTTTTGAGTTTCAAGAAAATCTACCTTCTTCAATTCATATTCGATAATGTCATAAGATAAACCTTCATTTCGAGGCTTAAATCGCTTTGATGACCGCTGGATAACAGGGTTCGTTTTGCTTTCAATTTCAGACTTCATTTCTAATCCTTCTCTATTAATATTCTCAATTTCGTTGTTAGGGACATTGGAATCTTCCTTAATATCTGAATTTAAAATATTAATTATGTCATTATTGTCTTCCCCTATATCCTGATTCGCTTCAATGTCTATCTCTTTGATTTCCTGGTCATCGATTCCATTATCATCATCTTTAGTAGTTACTGTAGAAGGATTTGAAATTTTCTCATCTGAACTAATTTCAGTTGCAAATTCAAAAGATACTCTTTCAAACGCCATCTCCGTTAAACAATACGGTTCCAAATTTCTCAATTTAGATTTCGGAACGTCTAATAACTTATTCTTGTCTTGGTATTTCTTTAATTGTAGATTAATACTTTCTATTATTACTGACCATGTGAGCTCTGATGGTTTACAATGAACTTCGGGCCTTAGAGTTACAAGTCTTTCATTATTGACAATTTGTTCTTTAAAGTCTTCCTTAATAAAATTTAAAAAAGACAATTCTTTCAGAATAGATAATGGAATTTTATCAGCTCTTGTATTATCCCCTGAGTGTAACTTCTCAAGAAGTGCTTGGTAATTTTGCTGAATATTTACATCAAGAGGCATTAACCCCAAAAGGTCATCACTTTCATATTTTCCACCCATGTAGTATTCTAATGTGAATCTCGCCAATCTCTTGTTATCTAGGAACATAAATAGCTCATAAAGCTTCTCTAATAACCCTTCATCAGCCTCTTGATATACTAGTGAGGCACATAGGTCTTCTATCATTGTATAAAATAATTCCTTCTTCTTTTTAGAATTGCATGAATGTTCTTCCTTAGGCTGATCTACTACATCACCAGCCTTCAACATATCAAAATAAAGAAATCCACGATTCCTAAATACTAAATATCTCAAAGTCTTAATGGTCGGTGATAGATATGCCATTTCATCGACATTAAAATTCATGCCACCATTTTGCAAACCTCGTAAATAATCCTCCTCCTCATAGTAATGGCTACCCACCACATCTAATTTGAATAATTCTTCATATATATTATATGATTCAGAATATTTTTTTTCTCTATGTAAATTCAATGCTTCCTGAAACATTTTGAACGCTTGTTCAATTTGTAATTCACGAGTATGTTCCTCTTCCAATTCATGTTTAGATATCGCAGGATCTTTAGTTATGTTAAGAGGAATAAATGATGACTATTTTCAGGTTAATATTTGTAAGATATACATAAGGATTGGCTACATACCATGTCAATGTGATCCTGGATGTTCAATATATCATTAAAAACAATGAATTAAATTCTTTAAAAGGCGCGCTAAAATTATGAAATATATTAATAATTAGATAATAGTTATGAATGCTAATCTATAAATTCGTAAAATGAAGTTTGTCGAATAATTATCAAGGTAAAAAAGCTTATTCATTAGCCATTCACACATTACACCGCTACTAAGTTATTACTTCTCTTATCCTCTAATTGGTCATCAGTTGGCGTTCTTTCCATCTTTAGTGATTTTGTAGACTCATCCTCCGATTCCAAAGTTTGTCTCTTCTCCTCTTCAATTATAGACCTCCCCATTCTTAGATACCAAATGATATGACTAGCAAATATTCCTACTTCCATTGCAACAACAACAATATACAATACCATACTCATTATATCTTTATCCCCAACCACTACGCTTAATAAAGAAAACACACCACCCGATAAATCAGTAGCCAAAAATACGAAGTTTATTCCTACCACTCTTCCCTTTCTCTTGAAAAGCTCAAAATATGGCGGTACTAACCCTGCTGCAAGACCCACACTAGCAATTATTCCAATAACGAGCATGGGCCAATGAATCCCTCTTCTATATAATGGTCTGAGCCATAAGATAAGGCCAGTTTGCAAGCCTATTCCTATTGCAACGAATGTTCCAACAAATATAATAATTCTATTCCTTGGTAACTTGACAGGAGGGTAATATAATGCCTGTGCCCAGGATATTGTAGAAAATGCAGTAAATATCTCAGGCTGTATTCTTAATGGAATAGAACCATCAATCCCAAAAAAGTATATTCCAAAAGGTATTCCACAAGCAGCCCATAAGAACATCATAAGTGGGGGAAATCCTTCGCAATTTTTAACTTTATAATTTCTTATAATTTGGGGAATTAGCTGAACACACCAGAGAACTGTACCAATGGTGGCTAAAACATTTATAGCAACAGCATTTCCCATACTACTAAGCTTGGCGCCTATGCAAATAAAGTGGAAAAAGCACAATCCACCATTTATATGATCTCTTAGGACGCAATACATGTTTCTTAAATTGGAAAAATGTTGCGCTCTATACGAAGGACAAAGCGCAATTATACATTGATAACTAAAGATAATTTAATTCGTTTAATTCGTTTAATTCGTTACTATATTAGACGAAAACTTGATATATTTAGCAATACAAATACATGGTTGATATTAGAATTCACCTCGAGCTAAATATAATCACTCTGAGTCGTCACTATATTCAAAATCAAACGCCTCTTCTTGTGCTGCAATTTCTGCTTCATCTATCAGGCTTATATTGTCTGATTCTTTCTCATTTTCATCCTCTTCGGAACTATTATTTACTAATTCATATTCATCGCTTATACGCGAATCATCTCTATGAATGGAGTTAGATGTATCTGAAATATTTCCATTTCCATCAAGTCTATTTGCCTTTGGCTGCAAACTTTCGGATTGCATTAAAAGGTCTATATTCGTTTGGACATCTAAAGGATTTTTGCTTTTAACTTCATCTTCTTTTTTCTTTTCTAAATTTGTACTATTTGTATCGTCTGTATTATCAATAGAATTGCTAGGATCGTAAATAAGTTCACCGTTTTGGTCAAATTTAAAAAATTCGTCTGGGATATCGATTTCGTCACTAATACTTTCAGAAACAGTTTCATTGATCGGTTCCTCTACCAAAGCTAAACCTCCTGACTTATCTAAATTGTGCAAATGATTGGATGTGCGAGAGGCGTGATCTATCTCTTCAGTATCACCCAATATGAACCCACCATACAGTTCATTTGTGAATTTTTGATCACTATCAGAGGTATGAGGCTCGTCAGCTTCAATGTTCTTTGACTTTTCATAATTATCATCTGGGACAAAGCCACCCATATAAGATTCATCGTCAGATATATTAGAGTTTTCATCAGTGTCCATGTGATCCATAGGGGGTTGAACCTCAGAAGCGTAGCTATTGTCATTATGAACAAATCCACCACCCATAGAAACTTCATCCTCAGTGTGATAGTTACTATCATTCTGATGTTGGACCACATCATTGCCTAATAAAAACCCACCAGCAAAATGACTATCAGCAACAGAACTTTTATTTTCCAGCATTCTTTCTTCTTGCAAATAATCTTCTGGATAGTCTGAATCTAGGTTATTATTATTTGAATCCAGTTCTCTACCAACTTCACCGTGTACTTTGTTTAGCCTGTCGCTGATTCTAAGTTTTCTCAAAATCAACATCCAGTTCTTCAAAGAGTTTAATTCAACTCTTTCTCTTTGTAGCTCTTCTTCTTCGTCTAATAAATAATCTAACACAGCGATTAGTGCCTCTCTATACTGTTGATCAATTACAATACCCCCCTCACGTACTGTAGGTATTCTATTGTGTTTTCTCTTCCCTCCAGTATGATTCCCAAAATCGAATGCAACTATGGCCCTCGTGAAGTCAATGTCTAAGAGTTTAGCAGCTTTTTCTGCTAATTTCATTGTATATTTAGGTGATGTTTTTAGCAAAAACCCATTCTCAGGGATCATAGTTGCCGTATAAATTTCGATGTTACCAAATGCATTCTTTGGAATTTTACCATCAATAATCGGAGGTGGGATATATAATTTTGTCTGAAACTCTGCGTACAATCTTGTAACCTCTTGGTCAATTTCATCAGTTATTTCTTGATCAAGCGAGTTATGCTTATTTCGCTTAATTTTCAATGGTTGCTCACCAACTTTCAATATTCTACCACGTAAAAACCATGCTTTGACAGACCTTAAGGAATGCACACAAGATCTTTTATATACTTGAAATACTTCTTGTTGAGATTCTTTTTTTCTTCCAAAGCTCTTATTTCGAAAAGTTCCACACTTCGAAGATTCATTCATGGGATAAATAATCTCAGATTGCTTTAATTGGCATTCCAAAGCATATATAGGGTGATTTTTAAAATCATTTAGATTATTGGGCATTCCCTCTGCCAAGTCCCTATCACGAAATTCTTTCAACTCTAAAATATCAGAATTAGTAGTCTTAGACATTCTTATAGGATTTGCTACGGCTCTCAAGACCCTTTTATACCATTCTTCATCATCTTCGGATCTAAATATGATTTTTTTCTTTACTGTCTTAGCATTATAATATTGACAATATCTCCTTGTGACATCTTTAACACCACCGATCTCATCATAAGCAATGACATACACTAATTGATTTCTCTCCTGTGAGCTCGGTGGCTCAAACTTGGATTTTCGTCTCATCGGGGAATACTCTAACCATTCAAGAACAATAGGGTCCACACTTATCCATTTTTTTGAATATTTATTCCAAACCTCCGTCCAGAAAATGGGAAAAGGTGCGTCCTCGAATGGATAAGTATCGACAACAGATTTTATCAGGCTCTGTCGTACATCATTTAAAAATGCAGATTTGCTATCAACTCCTTTAAAAGTCAGCCTTTGAGGCTTCATATTATTATTATTATTGTTTTCTGAATTTGCTTTTGGAAATTCAATCTTATGTAATGACGCAGCCAGAGTAAAATCGGGTGGTTGCAAAGAGAAAACCAATCTAGTTTTAAGACCAATAGACCGAAGAAGACATACAAAACCCTGGCCACCTATATCTCGAGATCCTTTAAAAGAAGTCAATAAAGTCTTGAATTTCTGAAAGTTAACGTTCTTTTCTGTGTTACTTTGAGCAATACTTAGTTCATTCCAATTCTTTCTGATTATTCCCTTAGAAGTAACTTTGAATCTTTTTCTATAAAGTTCCATAAGGATACGAATACCATCAAGAAACCTTCTTGATTTTACAGAATTAATGACTTTTTTATCATTCCTTTGGAAAACCAATTCTAGCACATTAGACGGCACGAATTTTTTCAATTCCATCATTGTTTTATAATCATTACACCATCGATTTCTTAAAGACCCATGTAATATCATCGAGGCTAAATAAAGCTGATGATAAACCTTTCTAAATTTCCTTTCTTCTGCACCTATTATATTAACTTTTTTAGACGGTTTTTTGGCCACAGTTCCAGTATTGATGCTAATAGTAAAAGTATCAGATGATGGTTTAATTTCAGTATTATTTACATCAAGCGACAATTTTGAATTATCGACTAAGTCAACATCTTCAAAATCATCTGAATCAAAACTATCTTCATCACTTTCACTAACTTTAAACTCTGAGAGCAGCTCAGGCGAAGTCAGACTAACAATACTTTCCAGTACAGATTCCACCTTTGCTTTTTTTCTTTTCTTTCTTACTTCAGGTAAAGCATCAGAAACCAATTCTCTTTTCAGATCCTTTAGTAACTGTTTGTATGGTTCCTCAGCCATGGGTTATCATATCTTGTTACATATATATCGTTTTTCTTAATGATTTTGTGCGATAAATATTTTAGATTCTTTAATATTTTTCACTTTATAACCAAATCGAAGATAAATGGCTGAATAACATGTTATGGTATAGTAATAAGGTTGGATTACGACTACGAAGTAGCTTATTACACAACTCTTTTTTGAAAAAGTTTTCTACGAGTTTTATAACTCATGAAATCTTCAAGTGTGTAACTGTTGATAGAGCCCATGATAAAATACATCGATCATATTTCCGTTCATTAGAAAGAGAAATATTTAAATACAATAGATCTGTTATTAAGATAGATCCAAATATTAAAGATTTACTTTATTTGTTTCAAAAAGAACAGAAAGGAGACATAAATAGTATTTCGTTAAATAAGTCATATGTTCCACCAGGATCAAAATTTAAGTCACTATTGGAACCAGTGACATTCCATTGCATTTTAGCATTACATTACCTTAGTAATAGGTATAACAATTGTCTTCCTGAGAAGTATATACACGAGCAATCGAATTTTCAAAGGAAGTATTTAATTAGCATCTTACAAAACAGAATTCATTTTAAGAATTCTAGCATTAATGACTTTAGGTCGAGATTAGAAAGAGAAAATAATATAAGCATATCGTTAGAAGCATCGAAATTACTTGATCTTTATTCTATTGATGTCCCTGAGTCTGAAAGGGAGATTTTGGAATTATCAGTTTTAGTTTTTGTTACTCTTTCAAAGGAAAATCACCTGGGAAAATTCACTATAGAGAATGATTTGATTAAATGGATAGCCTCGATTAATGAGAATAATATATCTGGTGCTTGTGACAAGTTAAGAAATTTAACAGAAATACCACCTTTTGTATTATACGATATACTTATTAGAACTCCCATGTCATCGTCAGAGTTTCTTTTACAGGTGGATATATGGTTCGACTATATGAAAGATATAGCGATATACTATTTTGAAAACACTAATTCAATAAAGTTATGCTTCAATAATTTGTTATTCTATGGGGCTCATCAATTTCCAGATATATTACCAAAATTAATTGATACAACTTTGTCATTTTTTTTAGATACTAAAACAGGATACAAATTCAAATTAATTAATACAGATTATCTAAATCAGATAGTATGGAACTTAGCTTACGATAGAATTAGAAGTGCTTCGCCAGTTTCTAAACTAGACAACGGTCTTTTGAAAGCACAAGAAATAGTTGTAAAATGCGGTCAATCATTTGAAACATCTAATACTTCATCTAATAACCTAGATTTGAAAGCGCATATGGGAATAGTGTTGGCTATAAACTCAATCTCATCTGAGAAAGCAAGAAAACTATTTCATGTTGCCGAGAAAAGGTTCATACTTGGGGACTATCGTAGCAATGCTAAAGATCTCATAGCCTACAATGCTACTAAAATATTTCTCTCTACTACTCCTGAACAATTGTTAAATAATTTTAATGTTGCAGCCATTACCTACTCACATTCTTCGACTTTATGGTTGGTGTTTATCAAGAAGTTATCTAGTTTGGGTTTATTGAATGAACAAAGATCTATCAAAATAATTAGAGAATTGGTAGCAAATGATGATACATTAATCATATCAAAAGACATCATTTTAATGCTATTATCACCCATCAAGAGAATTTCAGGTATGAATTCATTTATTAGTATTTTGAATTCACTGAAGTATAATCTAACTAAGCTTCATTTAAGCTCAATATTGCCAAAATATTTGGCAATTCTCTATCGAAGTAGGAGAGCCAAAGTTAGGAGGTTTTTTCCATGGGAGAAGTCGCCCAAGCAAGACCTTAAATTCGATTCTACTATAGAATACGCTAGATACATATACAAAACAAAATTTAGGAAATTAACCCTGAATATTGTTGGAATCATGCTTAATGGCGAAGTCAATATTCAACCAGATCGAATTTTTGACTTGTATAAAAATGAGCTAAATGAAGCAAATCTCCTTCCCGACTCTTCTTGTCTAGCTGCTTTATTTCGTGCTGCTTTAAGATCTCCAAATAACTCCAATATCCTATGGGGGGGTATGTATGCTCCTCAGATCGCTATCCATGAATTCAAGAAAAACACAATATCAATTTCTTCCATTCTGAATAAAGAAACCCATGTAATTCCTGATAACCACCTCTGGCAATTGTACATCCAATTACTATTCAAATTCAACTACGTAAATGAATTGTCAACTATAATCAGATGGTGGGAGGATATCAATTTCTCTCCTTCTAGAGAAACTCTCTTAATGCTTCTTCAAGCATTGCCTAAAGAAATATCTTCCAGATATATCCAGCATATAGAGAAGGTTAACAATGACAGCGTCAAACTAATTTCACATACTGGAGAATCTACTATCACATCAAACAAGAGTAGTATCCAGTGGCCATGGCCCACCTTAGACGAATGGAATCATAATGGTAAATAATGACAGCCTAAACATATATAATAGTAATCTAAATCTTTTGCATCTTTAATTTTCGCATTGACCAATAATTTTTTCTGCGGCTCCTTGAAACCGATTTGCTCCGAGTGAAAACTTATATAAATTAACCCCAGAGTTTTTAACAACTATAATAGTTAAATCAAAGCAAGCTATTTGATTCAAAATGTTAAGATTATCTACCAGAGCTACTACCAAGTTACAAACTAGAAACTTGGCTACAACTTCAAGATTATTAAAAGCTACCAGGATTGAATCTGATGCTTTTGGAGAAATTGAAGTAGATGCTTCTAAATACTATGGTGCTCAAACTGCTAGATCCAAGCAAAATTTCAAGATTGGTGGAGCAGCTGCTAGAATGCCAATTCCAGTCGTTAGAGCATTTGGTATTTTAAAGAAATCTGCTGCTATTGTCAACGAAGAGTTAGGTGCTTTAGATTCCAAAATTTCAGCAGCTATTCAACAAGCAGCCACCGAAGTTGCTGAAGGTAAGCTTGATGATCACTTCCCATTAGTTGTTTTCC